>CAMXCT020000817.1:0-24934 GCA_947184155.2 Cladocopium goreaui
TGCCAGGTACCACACAATCATAACCAATCTGAGAAGAATGGGCAAAGCGTCGAGAGAGCATCACCAACAGGCCGCCACTGCGTTTCACTTCTGTGGCAGAGTGCAGATAGGTCCAGTCCTGATCTGTCCAGAAAGATTCGAAGCCCCAACGCGTCTCCGCAACCATCACTATGTCCACTGGATGAAGTCGGAGCCAGTGCTTCAGCTCGTGGAATGAAGCTTGAGACATACCACCAGAGTTCCATGAGAGACAGGTCAGTCTCTTGGAACTGGAACGTACTGATATGGATCTGTGTGGCTGGACGCTCGGCTCATTGGATCTTAACTTACAAATCAGGGTTTCCGGAAAGTCTCTCAAATGCAGTCGCTGTCCATGATAGTCAGCTGTCCCAAAACGAATGGCCCTACGGCATGCTCTTTTGAAACTGCGCTTATGCACATTGGTAGCTGGCGATGGGAAGCACTGAGTGTGACCACTCACTGGTGGCGGGTTTCCACTATTCGCAGTTGCATTATGAAAAATGGACTGCCATGTGTCTGCTTCAGTCGTGGTAGTGGTCCCACGACAACCCTCACCCTCACAGCTGTATGGATGGGATCCCAAAAATTGCCGCAAATCTGTTTGTCGCATCAAATAGGCCAGCAAGCAAGGATCAGCTGTGCCCGGATTTGGGACCGGGTTACACCCACTGTATTGGTAAATGAACAAGAGCCCCAAGAAGACAAAGATCATAATCTTGTATCCAGAATCGTCAAAGCTGTTGTAAAGGGCACACTTGTCCAGCAGTACAGAGCAGCAGGCAGGAAAATGGCAAGAGTCACCGAAGGATGTCACAGGCGAGGGGCTAAATGGCTGCCGAATACCTGGAACTCCTCGTTCCTTGGGGCACCTCCTTGGGTGCAAAGGGCTTGTGTTTGTGTGTGTTTGTGTGTGTGTGTTTGTGTGTGTGTTTGTGTGTGTGTTTGTGTGTGTGTTTGTGTGTGTGTGTTTGTGTGTGTGTTTGTGTGTGTGTTTGTGTGTGTGTTTGTGTGTGTGTTTGTGTGTGTGTTTGTGTGTGTGTTTGTGTGTGTGTTTGTGTGTGTGTGTTTGTGTGTGTTTGTGTGTGTTTGTGTGTGTCTTTGTGTGTGTGTTTGTGTGTGTGTTTGTGTGTGTGTTTGTGTGTGTGTGTGTTTGTGTGTGTGTTTGTGTGTGTGTGTTTGTGTGTGTGTTTGTGTGTGTGTTTGTGTGTGTGTTTGTGTGTGTGTTTGTGTGTGTGTTTGTGTGTGTGTTTGTGTGTGTGTGTTTGTGTGTGTTTGTGTGTGTTTGTGTGTGTCTTTGTGTGTGTCTTTGTGTGTGTCTTTGTGTGTGTCTTTGTGTGTGTCTTTGTGTGTGTCTTTGTGTGTGTCTTTGTGTGTGTCTTTTTGTGTGTCTTTTTGTGTGTCTTTTTGTGTGTCTTTTTGTGTGTCTTTTTGTGTGTCTTTTTGTGTCTTTTTGTGTGTCTTTTTGTGTGTCTTTTTGTGTGTCTTTTTGTGTGTCTTTGTGTGTCTTTGTGTGTCTTTGTGTGTCTTTGTGTGTCTTTGTGTGTCTTTGTGTGTCTTTGTGTGTCTTTGTGTGTCTGTCTTTGTGTGTCTGTCTTTGTGTGTCTGTCTTTGTGTGTCTGTCTTTGTGTGTCTGTCTTTGTGTGTCTGTCTTTGTGTGTCTGTCTTTGTGTGTCTGTCTTTGTGTGTCTGTCTTTGTGTGTCTGTCTTTGTGTGTGTGTCTTTGTGTGTGTGTCTTTGTGTGTGTCTTTGTGTGTTGGATTTGTGTTGTGGTCTTGTGGTGGTCTGTGTGTATGTGTGTCTTTGTGTGGGTGTATTTGGGTGTGGGTGTTGTATCTTTTGTGTGGGTTTGTGTGTCTTTGTGTTGTGTGTGTATTGTGGTTGTGTGTGTCTTGTGTGTGTGTATTGTGTGTGGCTTTGAGTGGTTCTTTGTGTGTGTATTGTGTGTGTGTGTATTTGTGTGTGTGTGTGTGTTGGTATGTGGTGTGTGTGTGTGTGTGTGTGTGTGTGTGTGTTGGTGTGTGGTGTGTGTGTGTGTGTGTGTTGGTGTGTGTGTGTGTGTGTGTTGGTTTGTGGTGTGTGTGTGTTGTTCTGTGTGTGTGTTGTTCTGTGTGTGTGTTGGTTTGTGGTGTTGTGTGTGTGTGTGTTGGTTTGTGGTGTGTGTGTGTGTGTGTGTATGTGATGGTGTGTGTGTGTGTGTGTTGGTGTGTGTGTGTGTTTGTGGTGTGTGTGTGTGTGTGTTGGTGTGTGTGTGTTGTTGTGTGTGTGTAACATCTAAATAGATGTAAAACTTCTCTCTTTTTTCTTCCTTTGTCCTCTCCCTTTCTAATTCTAAATTCAATGCAGGGGGCCAGCGCATGACATCACGACGCTGGCCAACGAAGCTAGTGATGTCATGGGAAGCAGTTGGAGACGTCCAACTGTGTACCTGCAGAAATCAGTTTGAACTGTTTTGTTAATTTTATTGTTTCGTATCTAATCTGCATGTTTCAGGATTCAGTTCCTGCCGGATCATATAATGATCCATTCTTGTCTAGTGTGATTTCCATGGTGGCTCGGACATGGTGCCATGGAGCCATTTGAGGCAACCCTCTTTAGGGTGAGTGATGACTGTCCTGACTGCCGAATTAACACATTTTAATTTAGTAATTCATCTAAGTAAATCGCAACAGTTGGCCTTTCCGTTTTGCACCTTTTTGTGACGTCCCGCGTTTCCGGCTGTCCTTTATGAACCCAGTGGAATGCATCTCTATTGAGTGAAGCCGCTTCGAACTACCACAAACCTCCGTTTTTGCAGCAACCTTTGCAGCTACAGTACAACACGTTATGAGACAGGCACCAGGCAGACTCATGACTTTTAGGTGTGGTCTTTTGCCTTTTGATGGTTGTCTGGTGAGGTTTAACATTTTGTGCATCTAATTCGTTGGAACTTGAAAGCCGTTTTATGCCCTTGTGGCTGACTGGAACACGGGCCTGGATTGGCACAACGCACGACCTTTAGGTTTAGGAGCTGGATCCTGCCTTTAATTAATTGTTTTGGTTTTCTTGCCTGTCATTAACTAGTCCCCCATTTGGTCCCTAATTCTCCCCGCGTGCCTCTCCGTAATGTGTCGTGGGGTTTAGGTGTGTGCGCTGTTTTTGGTCAGGTCCGTTTCGCCGTGTAGGTTGGTTCCGGAGGTCCGTCTGTTCCCCTCCCCCCCCTGCGCTGTTTTTGGCCGTTTGCCCGTCGTGTGTCCGCTTTTTTCTTCCTCTTGCCTTTCAGGGTTGACCCGGCTCCGGCCGGGTGTGTGTGTGTGTAACATCTAAATAGATGTAAAACTTCTCTCTTTTTTCTTCCTTTGTCCTCTCCCTTTCTAATTCTAAATTCAATGCAGGGGGCCAGCGCATGACATCACGACGCTGGCCAACGAAGCTAGTGATGTCATGGGAAGCAGTTGGAGACGTCCAACTGTGTACCTGCAGAAATCAGTTTGAACTGTTTCGTTAATTTTATTGTTTCGTATCTAATCTGCATGTTTCAGGATTCAGTTCCTGCCGGATCATATAATGATCCATTCTTGTCTAGTGTGTGCGATGTGGGATGTGGAATGTGTGACGTGTGATGTGTCATGTTTGGTGTGTGATGCGTCAAGCGTGATGTGTGTGTGTGTGTGGATGCGCGCGGATGTGCATTGATGTGCGTGGATGTGGGATGTTTGCTGCAAGCTGTGCAATGTCTGATGCGTGGATGTGTGGGCGTATGGATGTTCAAATTGATGTGTGGATGTGTGGTGCTTTGTGATGCATGATGTGTGGATGTGTGAATGTGTGATTCATGGAACACTCTAACCTCTAGGATGTACAGTTGCTGGTATGCCAAGGTCCAAGGTGTAGAAGGGTGAGCTTCGTTTTTACAAGCATGGCCCCTGCACTAAGGATGACATGTACATGGCTAAACGCTCCGCTACTTCTGATGGCTCAAGAAAAATCCGTGCTGCAGCCTATGGGGTGCTGCAGGTGACCACTTTTAACCCCCAAAGGTTACGAGCCCAAAGAGGCGCTCTGCTGCGTGGCCATGTCATTGCTGCAGCGTCGACGTGGAGGGATGAGTGGTGAGTCAGCCGATGAAGCCTTGGACCGCATGATCGCCCAGACTCAAGAGGAGGGAGAGAGAAGAAGAGCTCTGTCTGCTCCTAGGAGGATGGAAGGTGGTGTGCGGAGGTTGGAAATTCAGGCTGGAGCAGAGGGAGATGGACGAGCTCAAGGTCGAGAAGGTGAGGTGGCGAGGCCTGCTGGTTTGCCACAAGCTTTAGGGCCTGAAGCTCCTCCGGTGGCAGCTCAGCAGGAATTGCCTGGTGGTGGGAGATCGACAATGGTGGTAGGACCGCTTCTTCGGGGTGTGGCGCAAGATGTGGCTGGTGCGGTGGGTAACCAACTGCAAGCTTTGGGGACACTTTTTCCTGGAGCTCAAGTCCGTTCTTGTGTACCTCAAGGTGGTCCTCCTGGTGTCCTTCCTCTACAAGGTCTTCATGCTGAACTACATCAACGCAGTGGTCAGGGGATCAATGACCAAGGTGGTGGCTGTCCGAGTGGAGGGCATGTGGGCGGTGCTATGTTGGGACCTTTGGCTGAGCCTTTGCCGCCGTTGGTAGCTTTTCAGCTGCCGCAGCAGCAACAGATGGGATCAGCCGCGAGTCCACACCCGCCAGTGTTTCATCCTTCAGGTAGCCAACCAGCTCAGGGATTAGGAGTGATGGTGACTCCAGTCCGAGAACCTCGAGACCTGCAGTCAGTACCCATGGTGAGCCCGGTTCCCATGCAAATGGTGAGCCCGGTTCCCATGCAGGCATTGGCTGGAGGGGGGAACCCAGCTCCTGTTGGAACAGATCCATCGGGAGGGACTCAGATGATGATGGACCCAGCTGCGATGGCAGTTGAGGAGATCAGAAAGCGGGTGATGCGGGAGGCAGAGGAAGCTTTCGCCAAGGAGGTGAGAAGGCTTCAAGGTCAGACCGAGGAAACCCAATCGTACCAGTCAGCATCCAGTGGAGCTGGACAGGGACAGGCCGTGGTTGGCCAGGCCTTGGGAACTTCTCAGCCGTTGGGAGGAGTCGGTGGAATGCCGTCCCCACCTCCAGGGATTGATCCGGGATTCCAAGGAAGGAATCAAGCTGGGCTAGCTCAGCCGGGACCATCTCTGACTGAGGCTTTGAGGGCCCTGGAGCTACCAAAGCTTCCCACACCGGGAAGTGAAGGTGCGTCCATCCAGTTCGGGGATTGGATGACTGTGGTGCATCCACTGATGAGTGATCTTTCTGGAAGTGCTGGAGAATGGTGGAGTCTGACAGTGAAAACTGTGGAACACCACTATCAGCAGTGGCTGGTTGCCACGCCGCTGGAGAAGCTGCGCATGAAACCAGGATCACCAGTGATCGGTGAAGGCTACGCAAGACTGGAACAGCGGTCAGTATCTATGTTGCTAGCTGCTTTGCCAGAAGGTTTGCGACAGGACGTCATAGCATCGCGGCATCTCTCGACGGTCGGGATTCTGTTCCGATTGTTTACCACCTTTCAACCTGGTGGTTCGGGTGAAAGGACAGGATTGATCAAGTCCATCAGCGAGGCCAAGGTGCCAGCAGGTTTGGTGGAACTGCTGGGGTCCGTTCGGCAATGGCGCCGATCAGTGGGAAGGTCGGAGGAGCTGAGTGTAACAGTGGATCCCCTGGTTCTGACAGGTGTGTTGTCGAAGTTCGCTGATGGAGCTTCAAAATTGGGTGGAAGTCAGGTGGCGTTCCGCTTGGCGACCATGCGCCAACAGCTGGACGTAGATAGAGCTCCAAGCCTTGGTTCGGTCAAGGAATGGGCCGAGTACATCCAAGCTGAGCTGGAAGAGTTGGCTAATGCGCAGACTGCTGGGAAGGCGACGCCGTCGAATCCGCCTGCGTTGGCTCCGGTGCTGACGCAGGGGAATCCGGCTGTCAAGGCCTTCACGGGGGAAGGGCAGAAGCCATGGGAGAGGCCAGAAGGTGAGAAAGCGCCGTGTCGTTTCCGGGGCACTGACGAAGGGTGTCGCAGGGGTGAGAAGTGCGGTTTCGCACACGCCTGGGGAACGTTGGAGAAATCCTCAAGGTGCTTGTTTTGCTCATCAACAGGCCGCCGTAAAAGGGATTGTCCCACAGCCAAGCCTAAAGATGGAAATGGCTGGACACAGAAAGGTGACCGGAAGGTCGCTAAGGTCCTCAATAAGAAAGGGGAGAAGAGCACTGAGAAGGAGAGCCAAAAAGAGTCAACAGTAGTGAAGGAGGCAGCGGAGGAAAATCCGCAACCGGAAAAAAGATCTGAGGGTTCCCAGCCCAAGCAGGAAGGTGACTTGGTGCAGAACCTCAACGGTCTGGTTAAGTCCATGACGTCGATCAAATCGGTATTCATCAAGACGGTGAAAATGGACGAGGAGTGCGGAGGAGAGTACGCCTTGCTAGATGGGGGGGCGACTCACGCTTTGCGACAGGCGAAGAGCTCCGAAGTTCCGCATCTTTGGCCAGTCCAAGTTGAAATGGCGATGGGAAGTGTCACGCTCTATCGGTGCGCAGCGCACAATACGCTGTTGGCACTGGATAACGTGGAACCCATAATTCCATTGCGGCTGCTAGTAGATCACGGATTCAAGATCGACTGGCAGAAGGATCGCTGTGACATCTCACACCCGAAACATGGGAACCTGCAGTGTGTCAGACGTCAAGGGTGTCCAGTGATGGACAGAAGTGAAGCCTTGAGTCTCTTGGAGTCACTTGAGAATGGTGGAGTGGGAGACTACTGTGAGCCACCGGCTCAGGAGATCGAATGGTGGAAGGAGAAGTATCCACAGGTCCCTGAGAGAATCTGGTCTTTGATGAGGGGCCAAGGGCTGAACTGGGAAGAAATTACCTCCCCTTTGCCTTGGAATAGGGCAAAGCGGAGGAGGTTGGAAAGAGCTCGAGGTGGTGTGGTGATCCATCTTTTCTCTGGGTCCGGGGGAGAATCCAGGAGATGGCGGGATCTCACGGGATCAGACACCGAGGTGCTGACCGTTGACATCTCATCGAACGCTCAAGAAGATCTACACGCCGCTGGGGTGTGGGCGTATCTGTGGGGATTGGCTGAAAGGGTCCGGATCCGGATGATAACCGCCGGACCGCCATGCAGGACAGTGAGTCGTCTTAGGCATAAGATCCCAGGTCCTCGCCCTTTACGTGGCAGAAGGAATCACAGATTCGCTTTGGATGATCTAACTGAAAGAGAAATAACAAAGGTGGATGGAGATACCGCCCTGTGGTTGAAAACTCTCGGTCTCTATGAGAAATCTCGAGAGGGAATGGTGGCGAATGGCATTCTGGGTCAGTGTGGTCTTCTGGTGGAAAGTCCCCAAGATCCATGCGAGTATATGGAAGATGGGAAAGAGTATCCGTCCTTCTGGGAATGGGAGGAAACAGAAGATTTCTTGAAACGAAACCCAGACATGTTCAAGGTCAGGGTGGATCAAGGGGCTCTAGGGCACCCACGCCCCAAACCCACAACGCTTCTGACCAACATAGTCCAGCTGAAGGAACTTGATGGGATTACCTCGAAGGAATCTGGAGAGAGTGTGTGCATGGATCTCCGGGAGCGGCTGAAGCAGACGGCTTCTTGGTCTGCATGGGCTCCAGGTCTGATGGCTGCTCTCAAGATTGTGATACCCAAATTTCTGGCGAGCCAGGCTCAGCAACCGATGCTGAGCAAGTTGGACTTAGCGGGATGGAAGAAGCATCTGCAGGCACAACACGTGCCATACCGGCGGGACTGTAAGGTCTGCTTGGAAACCATGGGCTCGGCTGAGCCACATCGCCGAAAGAGGGGTCAAGAATCCGCCTTTGTGATGTCTGTAGACATCTGTGGTCCGTTCAAAAAGGGCACCGACCTTGGTGTCTCCAAACGCAGAAAGGTAAAGTATGCCTTGCTGGCGACTATCCCTGTGCCTCAGTGGCCAAGTCCGGGGGAGAAGGAGGATTCCACGGCGGCGGTGGAACCTCAAAAGGAAGAAGTTGTTCCCGAAGCTGAGGAAGTGGAAGCCTCTGGGGAGCTTCTCTTGGATCCAGAGCCCAGGGATCTGATCCCAGAGGAAGAAGCCCGGAAGAGAAACCAGGCGTGGGAAGAGTTCGTCAAAAAGGAAGTCAAGGAGATATCCAAGGATGTTCCAGTGGTGAACATCACCTTCATGGAGCCACTTGCGTCTCGTCACCAGAATGAAATTACAAAGGCACTGTCCAAAGTGCATGCCCGGGCGAAGAGCCTTGGCATACCCATTTACCGTGTGCACTCTGATCGGGAGCGATCTTTCACAACCAATCACGTGGCCAAGTGGTGCGAAATGCGCCAGGTCCATCAAACTTTCAATGCAGGCGATGAGCCTGAAGCCAATGGACGAATTGAAGGGGAAATCAACCAATTCAAGCGTCGACTTCGCCTTTTGTTGGCAGAAACGGGAGTGAGTCATGACTACTGGCCATGCGCGGCCCGACACGGAGTCGAGGAACGATTGCGTGCCCAAATGAGAAAGTTGGGGGCCAAGTGTAAGGAGATGCCACCCTTTGCTGTGTTGGCTCAGGTTAAGGCCAAACTGTGGCATCGTCGAAAAGAAGGGGCGTTGTCATCCCCTTACAAGACGCTTCGAATTATGGGCCCTTCACCTCAGATGACTAACGGTTGGGTTGCTCCTGATGAAGAAGCCAACCTTGTGCAGCACGCACGGTCCGTGTTCATTCCTGATCCTCTTGGAGAAACAGCTCGTTTGGAGCTGGAAACGGTCGATGATCCCAAGGATCCTCCCAAAAGACGTCTCAACGGGAAGCAGCCACTGGTTGTGGAGGTTTCCAAGATCCCTTTACCACCTCCTCGGGAGGACCGTGAACTTGAGTCCTTGTTGGCTGTGGCCGACGCTGAGGAAGAAGATGGGTATGAGCCCTCTATCTTGTCTGACTCTGAGTTGGTTCCACCTGAGGCAGAATTGGGATTGCCAGCTCTCATGGCCTTACGAGCTGGGGGGGAGTCTCTTGTGGATGGAACTCAACTTGAAGGTTGGGGGGAGATCGAAAAGACGGAAGTAGAGGAGTATGTGAATGAGCTCCGCTACCAGCACTGGAATCTGAGAAAACTTCTGCAGGAACAGGTGAATGCAGTCGCTGGGACAGAAGAAGAAGGTGCGGCGCAAGGACAAGTCGTGCAACACGTGAGTACCCAAGTGAGATGGCTGGAAAGTGAATTGGAGCATTATTCCCGGATCGAAGAAGAAGGTGCCAAGGTGGAGGCATTGGAAGCTGAAGAGTGTGAGAGACATGCCCGAATCGCAGCTTTGTCGACGGATGGCCAACAAGGGGATGAGAACCAAGGTGTGAGCAGGCCCCCGACGGTCTTGCAAACCTACACAATCCCCTTGACGATGGTAAAGCGGGATATGGAATCCTGGATTGAACCAATTAAGGCCGAGTACAACCAGCTTGTGTATGAAAGCCAGGCGGTGAAACCGGTTAAGCTGAGTTGGAGGCCATGGAAGGCTATCAAGACATGGAGCTAGCACCAAGCAAGTTGGTTGCCACAGTTAAATCGCCAAATGGGAAACGCAAGGCACGGATTGTGATCTGTGGAAACCTGGTGACGAAGGCTCACGAGGATGGCAACAAGACTCAGGCGACTCCAGTGACAGCAGCGGACTTGTACGCTGGAGGAGCTGATGCCACCGCCATTCGATGCATGGTCAGAAAGACCGCCATGATGGATGGGTGGGACATGGGAGTCCTAGATATCAAGGGCGCGTTCTTGCTTGCCCCACGCCGAAGGGAGCAGGAGTGCCTGATGATGACCATCCCACCGAAGCTGCTGGTGCAGGCTGGGATCTGTCCGCCGGATGAGCGGTGGGTGATCCAAAAGGCGATGTACGGCCTGGAGACCAGTCCGGCCGACTGCAGCAGCTTCCGCGACCAAAGGGTCAAGAAATTTGAGTGGAGCTCAAACGGTAGGTCGTTCTGGATGCGTCAAACGGTCGAACCAAATGTCTGGCAACTCGTGTCGAGCGAGGAGCCAGGAAGAGCGGACTCGGATGAACGGGTAGAAGGTTTTGTACCTTCTATGTCGATGATGTCCTGGTCTGTGGACCAACCGAAGTAATCAAGGGATGTCTGAACCGAATAAACCAGGAGTGGAACTGCTCCGAAGCGGAGTACCTCTCAGAAAAGGGAATGTTGAGATTCTGTGGGATGGAGTTGAAGCTGCACCCGAGGGGCGGCATCCTCCTTTCCCAAGAATCCTACACCAAGGATCTGTTGGATCGATACCCGGAGGTACCAGAAGCGCTGGTACCAATTGCAAGGACTGAGGATGTCGAGGATTCACCACCGGAGCCTGCAGATGTCAAAAGGGCGCAGACTCTGGTCGGCGAACTTTTGTGGGTAAGCACAAAGACGCGGCCGGACGTGGCATATGCAGTGAGTTGGATGGGTTCCCGAGCATCCAAATGTCCGAAGAGGGTTTGCCAACTTGGTAGGCAAACGCTTGGCTACTTAAAGGCCACAGTGGGTCATGGTCTGCTATACCAAAAGTGTCAAGAGGCCGACCGTGGGCCGACCGTGGGCCGAATGGGAATTTGGCATTCTGCAGGGATGCCAATACGTTGGAAGTCCACTCGGATGCGTCATTCGGTCCAGGAGGGGAGAGGTCCCACCAGGGTCTCCTTGCTGTCTGGGCAGGTGGTTTGATCCAGTGGGAAAGTAAGCGACAGAGCTTTGCTACGCTGAGCAGCTCTGAGTCTGAAGTCACTTCGTACGTGGACGCTATGAGCCTTGGAGACTCGGTGGCGGTCTTGGTTGACCTTTTTGAGGAAGGAAGGTTAACAGAAAAGGGAACCAGAGTGTTGTACGGTGATTCCCAATCGGGAATCCAGGTCGTACTTAACCCAAATGGACCGTGGAGATCGAGACATCTCAGGCTGCGCTCTAGGGCGTTGCACGAAGCGGTACAACAGGAGGTGTGGAAGGTGAAACACACGGCGGGTGTGGAACTTGCGGCAGATTTCCTGACGAAGCCAATCACCGTTGGGGCTACTTGGTCAAGATTCCGGAGGTTTGCAGGGCTCTACGACATGGCTGAGCCGGAGGACCTGGAGACCTTGAAGAAGATTGGAATCTGTAGAGAATGGGCTCTGAAGGGGCTGACTGTAGCTGTAGAGCTTGAAAGGTGGAAACCGACCACTGAGGAGCACCACCGGATTAGGAGGTTAGGGATCTGTGCAGTAGCAGCTGGTGTGTGCCATGTTGTACAAAGATGGAAGTCTCACCTTTGTTGTCTCAAAAGAAAGTCAAGAACGCCGAGGGAAAATGAACCCGGCATAGGAACCCAACTTACTGAAACAAGATGGCCGAGGGAAAATGAACCCGGTCCAAACCACCAATTGCTGAGGGAAAATGAACCCAGCATAAAGAAAACCCTGAAACCACAAAGTCCCACCTCTTTTGGGGAATTTGATTTTGGGAAATCGATTTTTGGGGATAACGTGGTTGACGGCACTTGTGAAAACGACTTCAGTGGCGAAGGTGCACAGGTTTTCAACTCCGGTGTGACTGTTGCCGGGTTCAGGAACTCCTGCCCTTCGGGCTGCCCCAGCGTCCGGGCGCTCCGTGCTGAAGCCATGGCGACCAGCGTTGCTGATGCTGGTGGCGAGGGTGGAGATGGTCCTGGTGATGGTGGAGATGATCGTAAGCCGTGGCCGAAGAGCTCCATGTACGATGACATCTACACCGGGGAGAAAAAGAAAAGGAAGAGAAAGAAGAAAAACAAGGCCGCGAAGGCTGATCAAGGTGAAGAGAAGGGCCCAAGTGCAGAGGCCTGTGATGAAGAAGAGAAGGAAGATGAGTGGCCGAGCTGGGAAAACAGAAAGCTTGAGGAGTCCGAGGAAACAGTCGCAGGGGAGCCAGGGCCTGTGACGTTGATGCAGGCTACTCCGAAGACAGCGACGAGTGCTGCTCCGCTACCAGCTCCTCTACCTCCTCAAGACAACGAACCTACTGGCGAAGAGGTTCCGACTGCGACGGGCAGTCAGCCAGCCTCTTCTCAGGGGCCTGAGAACCCAGATGGAACCACTTACACTGTCCGTGGTCATGGTCGCCGCGACATTGAGTCAGGCTTCTTTTGGGGAGGCGAAAAGATCGTGGTATCCTTCGTGAATGCGGATGGTGACCTGGAAATTCGCAGAGGTGACGGTCTGATCGAGATCCGTCCCCTTGCTGAGCCAGAAGGAAAAGGGAAAGGAAAGAACGGGCCAGAGGTCATCAGCTCTGGTGAAGAGAATGAAGAAGCGAACAGCGACCCAACTGGTCCCAAAGGAAAAGGAAAACCCGTTCCCGAACCTCTGCTACCACCGAGTCGAGGCAGCGTGGGTTCTTCAACTGCCAGTGGCGATGGCCTTGGATCTTCAACCGACCGACCAGTTCCTAGTGGAGATCGCCGGCAGTCTTTGGGAAAAGGAAAAGGCCGGGGGAAGACTCCGGGCGCCGCTGAGGATGACGATGATGATTCCTGGGGAAACTGGACTTCTCAGGGTTTGCATGGAGCTGGAGAACCGGAAGGCGAGCCTCCAGCTGAAGACCATCCACCTGATGAGGAAGAAAATGAGGACTATGACATCCATGCGAGAAAGGACCTGGATGATGGCTCGGGAACCAAGCGTCCTCCGCCTGATGGTGGGTCCTACAGCATGAAGGCTATGCGAGTCACTGTGGATGCGGCCACGGCACCGTGGGAACTACCTGAGTTCTCGGCGCCTCCGCCGACTGGGAAGAAGGACAGATGGGAAAGTTCCTGGATCCAACGTGGATGGCTTGTTAGAGTCCACAGGGATCCAAGGAAACGCACTTTCCAGCCAATCCACCGTGCCTCTCCGGTTGCAGGTGGAGATCTTCTTCCTCTACGTGTGACTGTGGGCTTCGAGGAGGACACCAACCGCCGCTTTGTCAAGACGGACCGCTGGGATGTGGAGCCAGTGAACCCCGCTACTTCAAGGTGGACTGGGTGGACCTTCTTCCGCCTCAAGAATGAAACTGGGACCGTGCATGATCGCACTGTGTCTCGGAGCTCTGGTGATGATGCTCGTGGAGAAGGGCATCGTTTTCACCTACCTGAACGTGACGGAGCTGGAGGACCGCATGATCGTGGTGAGCTTCAGCCTGCAGTTTTGAGGTTGCCTGATGGAGCCGAGGGGCATCTTGGGCTTCTTCCTGACCTACTTGGTGGGGAAGAGAACCGTGTTGATGTGAGCCGGGCGGCTACGGCGAAGTCCTACGGTCCGCTCCCAACACCAAGAGCACCTGCGGTGAGGCCAAAAGCACAGACTTCAGCTGGTCGACGAGCTCAACCGGTTTTGGCTGACCTTCAGCGTCGAGATGACCTACCTCCTGCCGAAGAGGAACTGAGCGATGACGGCAGCTGGAGTGAGGTCTCTGGGGAGACCTGGTGAGCGCTTTTGCAGCTTTTTCCTAGTGCTGCTGCGCCAAAGGTTGTTTGTTTTAGGTAGCTGTACCTCAAAATGAGGTAGGGGGAGTGTGATTCATGGAACACTCTAACCTCTAGGATGTACAGTTGCTGGTATGCCAAGGTCCAAGGTGTAGAAGGGTGAGCTTCGTTTTTACAAGCATGGCCCCTGCACTAAGGATGACATGTACATGGCTAAACGCTCCGCTACTTCTGATGGCTCAAGAAAAATCCGTGCTGCAGCCTATGGGGTGCTGCAGGTGACCACTTTTAACCCCCAAAGTATCTATAGATCCTACGTTCTAGCAGTTCTAGCATCATCTCATAGTACATAGGGTCCCAGCTGTTGCACTTTGTATACCTGCGCTATTTGGATAAACCGAATGGTGAAGGGGTAAACCTGGTAGCAGTTGCACGAAGCAAGGGCTGAATGGAGGCTTTGCATAAGCCCAAAGAATTGTTTATCCAAAACGCACAGGCATCAAGTACCGACGCAGAAACCGACTCCGATTGGCAGAAAGATTGCCAAAAAGAAAAGTAGGAACATCTATGTCAGACATATTAAATATTGACATGATTATGTTCTACTAAATTGCCAATGGCCCACCGCTTGTTGAAACGGGGAAATTTTTCCCCATCCAGGATGAGATCCCTGACAAGCATTTTAAGGGAAAATCTGAAGGAGTTCCAGTTTTTCCTGAGAAAAACACGAAGGTTTTCCTGTAGAGTAATGAGGAATGCTAAGTAATGCATAGTAAACCCATATAAACCCAGCCATTGACCAGCCACGGAAAATACTTGGCTACTTTTGGTTGATAGGATAGTGATGAAATCTATATCACTTAAATTGGATGCTGGTAATTATCCATTTTTCCTGTCAGATATCACGATCCCATGTTTGTTGGAAAAATATTCCGTTTCAGATCCCCATCATCGCATGATCATTCCCTTTCCGTTTCGGTTTGATCCCAACATACCGAATTCTTCAAAATGCTTGTATGGCTTTGTCTAAAGAAACAATTCGGTTATACCCCGCTATATCCAATTCTATCAACATGGGAAAACCCCATTTTATCATGATTGCCAAATATGGGATGATATGATTTATCTGGTTTGTCCCAGAATCATATGAAGTTTCTTAAAATCCCATTCTCATAGGGATTCATAGTGATATTCCAATGATTTCCCTGGAGATTTCCCCATTGATGGTTGGTTTCATACCATGTTTTGGTGCAAAATCTCAAGGTCAAACCTTGTGTCGCTGCATCAATGCCTGTGACGCGCCACCGGCAGCTGCAGCCTGGCGTGAAACCTATGGGTTTTCGTGGGAAAAGAGTCGTCAAATGGTGGGTGTTCCACATCGAACTGTTAGTTTGATGGTGGATGTAACATCCAGAAAAATGATGCAGAGCAGTTTTAAAATCACCTTGATTTTTGGAAATTGATGGTACTTTTCTGCATCTTTTTGGAAGTTGCTTTAAGAAAAAACACACACAGAGATATTGGGTATAGGTGGGTATAGGTGGGCATAGGTGGGGATAGGGTGGGGATATAATGTATGATTGGAAGTAGATTTGTCCGAACTTGGGAAATTCCGCAACAAAAATGGTAGAAAAAATACAAGCAGTTTATGATGATATCATGGAGATGTAAGGCCTCCCACGTTCTCACCAAGAACATGGGTATATCCCAGAATGGGAGAGATCCCAACAAAAATGGATAAAATGGCCAGTGTGGGTCGTGGTTGATCGTCCAAAAGCAGTGGTTTTTAAGTCTGATGCCCCAAATGATGCCATGATCGAGTTGGGGCAGTTGGGGCATCACGTTGGATGATTTGCCGGGATGATAAACCACTTGAGCAATGTTCCAGACCCCCTGTTGGTTGATATGGCATTTTTCAACTGGGATCATATGGCATGTATGGCATATATGGTTCAATATTTCCCTGTACATGATTGCCAATATTTATTATTATGCTATGCAACATATTGGCATCACAATCCATGAACTGGGAAATCTGTTCTCAACCAGTATTTTCAGGGACTACATGGCTGCTAGAGCCACCGCTGACATGATAAGATTGGTGACGGCAAGATTTTCGTTGCTTCATTCAATTCTACTGCGCAAGGGGTAGCGTCAGGATTTTTTTTGAATATACCTACCGTCTGAAGTCTTGAATTGTTCAGAAATGTTTTTATAGTCAAGATCTGTGATATTGAAGGGCAATGTTTCGCAGGACATGTTCTCTTAAACTAGAATAAATTGGAAAAATACCATGGTTTCAATCGCAAATGTTCCCCTAAAATATTCCATTGAAACCACCAGTGATCTTTCCCATGTTTATACGATCCTATCCTATTTATGATCCCATCCGTGTGAAAACCCCAATAATAAGCCACCAATGGCTGGGGATGGGATTTATACATGCCCATACCACTATGGTAAGGTGGTGTCACAGGACTGGGGCCAGTTGTGTTACCATTATTATTGTTGCTACTATTATTGTTGTTATCAACCAGCGATGACAGCAATAACACCAGAAATATGCAATCTATATATATATATAATTATATGGCTTCATGCTAGTTTCGCACGTTCTCAAAAACAGTGTTGTTGAGAACGCCCTTTTAACAGCATATATATATATATATAGGGTGACAAAGTTACAAACACCGCCCCAGTCGGCCAACAAAGTGCGGATCATGAAAAAGCCTGGCTTGAAAAAACCTGGCAGCTTCGCATGGCATCCTGAAACGCCCAGCGAAGTTCGTTGCGAAGAAGCAGCGAGCAACACCGGATGTGCCGAACTTCTACAAGAATTACAAGTATGTGATCGAAGTGGACGAATCACATCTCAATCAGGCAAAGCCGGGCGCCCTTACGCGCACGGGCCGTACCCAGTCGGATCATGTGTGGGTCTGGGGAGCAACCGTCCCCAGAATGCCGCAGCGCTTCCTCTTTCGAGTGTTGCGACACTCAGACGACGCGGCTGAGGGGCGTCCTCGTGGCAAAGAAGAGATCTTGACTTGCCTATGGCTTTTGAAAATCCCCCGTAAAACTATCTTGGTCACAGATGGGTGGAAGGCGACCATCGCTGCCGTGAAGCAGCTCAAGAAAGAAGAAGGCTGGAGTGATGCAGACCTTTGGCATGAGGTGGTGAACCATTCTGCCGGGGAGATCGTCAATTCGAACGGGTTCACCACCAACCACATCGAGAACAGGTGGAGCCTTGTGAAGCGTTGGGTTCGCAAGCGCATGGGCGGACGCCTTCCGCTTCACTCAAACAGAGAGAAGTGAACCAGGCTTCTGAATGAATTTCATTGGCGCAAGATCGTGGCGCATGGCCACAGCTTGGACTGGGGCAATACGTGGTATGTGCCGCTGAGAGAGGCTATGGCCACGTTGCGATCATATTCCCTGACCTTGGGACGCGGCCAGTGAGGAGATGTGCCCATACGCGGCACCGTGTCTATCTGCACCTTTCGCATTCATGTAGATGCATGCGCTCCTGAGCTTGAAACCCTTTCCAACGATAGTAGGTACTTAAGCGAGTCTAGACACTGTTCCAATTTGCAGTCTTATAGATTCAAGCTTGGACGACGTCTACAAAGACAGCATAGCGACGGCAACGACGGCCCATTTTCTGTTGAGCGTGCCTGAAGGTGTCTCCTCTCAGCGTGGCCGTGGGAAAAAGAAGCAAGCTTTGGCTGTGGAGTGCTGCTATGTCACGGGCCTGTCATAGCGCTTGGGAACTTGATCACGGATAAGCTTCACTTCCATGAAAACCTTTGCATCTCTGAGCAGGTTGCCAGCGTACTGTGGCCTGGAGATAGTTCCTCAGCTGCAATGCGAATGTGCAACATGTGAACAACTGCACCGTACTCAATGAAGATGCCGGCTGCTGCCCCGCGAGCTACCTCCCTGAACAGGATGTGCATAGCTGCACAGCTGCACCATCAGTTACTCACTGGAGACGCTGACTGCTGCCCACGTAGCTCAGTAGCTGCCTCCCTGAACAGGATGTGCATAGCTGCACAGCTGCACCATCAGTTACTCACTGGAGACGCTGACTGCTGCCCCAGTAGCTCAGTAGCTGCCTCCCTGAACAGGATGTGCATAGCTGCACAGTCAGTTACTCACTGGAGACGCTGAATGCTGCCCCAGTAGCTGCCTGCCTGAACAGGCAGTGTAAAGCACCTGTATGTTATGGTTGATTTTCCTGTGTCCTTATATATTTCACGAAATACATACTGAATATCCTAACATATGCCTGTATAGTTAAAGGAAACGAGCGTGAAGCGTTTTATATTGGGAAGTTCTGTATTAGAAAGTTGGTACAAGTGAGATCGGAAATGGAGCGGTCAGGTCCTCGAGTGTGAAGTTTCTTTGTTCGGCTGCAGCCATTTGCAAGAGCACATCACACGGGCGCGCGCACACACTCCTAGACACGTAATTCTTTGCATATACGTTCCAGCAACAGTGTCGTAGGGAACGCGCAATGCTGCCAACAACGATCAGGCGACTGCTTGATGAAGTCATCAGAGAGCGCCGTGCACTAGGGAATCTTCCTGGAGAACCACAGCCAACCAACCCCGCAGGCAGAAGGGTTCGAAGCGAGAGTCCAGTCACACCAGTGCAAGGTCATGGACAGCAGACGCATGTGAACGATGTAGCTCTGCATGCACCACGGTCGGGTTCGTGGCAACGACGAGCTGCACACGGGGGCGGCTGAAACAGCGCGAACATGCATGATGCTCTTTTTTTCCTTCCGGAAAAGCCGGAAGGCTGCTGTGAGCGACATGTGGCAGGCGCAGTGCAAAAACAGCAGCGTGCGCGCGTGGGCAAAGCACTCGCAAATTAGAACGCCCAATAGGAGCATTTAACCAATTATATATATGTATAAATATATACAATTATACATATACATATCACCAATATGTCACAATACGATTCGTTATTGTCGTATGGTGTCATTGTTAAATCATTATGATGTTCATATGTTCTTGCAATTCTCTGCATTAGTGCTTAACATATGTCACAGAATCGCCATGATTTGACGCAGATTTTTTGAGGCTTCAGTGGCCCTGCAGCTTCTTGGGGCTCCAGCCAAGGCCCCGGCTTCACCTGGTTTCATCGGGATTCCAGCATGATGGGATGTTCATGGATTCGATTTGGGATTACACAAAAAATCATGATCTTTGAAACTTTAACCATCATGTGATGTCATGTTGAGTCTTGAAAAAAAACAAAAGATACGGAGATCACTCACATGAAATATTATAATATATATATATCATATATCCAGATATATGCGGAAATCATTCACATGTTGTCACATTTTGTCACATTTTTCTTGGTGAAATCCACCGAAAATGTGCGAATTCCGACGGATTCCCTGTTTTCTGGGATCCGTCGCCAGGGGTGCCCGTCGCAGGATCCGGCCATGATCGCCCTGGCGCGAAGTTCTTTGGAGGTACTGTGTGGGTCGGGATTTCATGGTGAGAAAAAACCAAGAAAATTGTGATTTTCCATCGGATTTTCCATGTTATTTTGATGCAACATAATGAATGGGGATAGTCTAGTATATATAACCAACACGGGAGAACGTGTTTGGTCGCCCCAATGCTTTTGATGATTAGAATGCGCTCACTGTGTATACAGTTGAACACGAACGCTTTTTTGGGGGCTTGTCAAACGTGCACAACTTCTGTGACACGTGCACAACTTCTGTGAAACGTGCACAACTGCTGTGAAACGTGCACAACTGCTGGGAAACGTGCACAGCACAACATCCTTGAAACGTGCACATATAGAATACTTGAAAAGACTGGGGGGGCGGTGAAACACGTTATACCATGTTTTACCCAACCAACAATATGTGTGTGTGTGTGACCTGCGGTTACTAAGTGGTTGCTGAGCCACTCCTAAACCTGGAGGTATATCAGTCTGTCCTGGTATCTCCCATTTATAGCTGGGTAAACCAACCTTATATAAAATAAAAATGGAGAGTGAAGGACCAACATATTCTCGAAAAGTCGTTGTTTTCTAGCAAATGCCGCAAATGCGGGTGCTAACCGAGCTGCTAACCACCAAAATCCGCTCAAGAATTGGGGGAATTCAGTGGAAAAAGTTAAGAATTTACCAGCTGGCGCCGCGGTTGACGGATCCTAGCGTGTCGGGTCCTGGCGGATGGATTGAAACGGAAGAGCTTGTATCACACACGTAAGACCTATTACACATACCTATAAAATCCGACAAATACATGTGATACATATATATATATATAGATATACATATGCATATATATATAGTTATTCATTATATATATATACATTATACATATATATATATATACATTATATATATATACATTATATATACGTATATACATATATATATATATATATACATTATATATATATGTACGTGTATATATATATATACATATATACATGTATATATGTATATACAGGATCATTGTGGAATGAAACAATGTTGAATCATGCAACAATGTATGTTTTGCTGAGGCTTGCAGACATTGCTTCCGCAAAAAGCTGGGGTGTGAGCAATGTCTGCATGTGGGTCCCCAGCCGTGGCCAAGTTTCCACGACCCAAACATCACCCCTTCGGACACCATCCCACTGGTAGTGGCCTGGCACCCACGGTGCTCCGTCCAGGAGTGTGGAAGCCCTGTTTGAGCGAGTTTTCTGATGGCACCGGAGATCACTTCAGAAAAGACCCTGTTGGAACCAGTGCTGGAACCGTTGAAAAACCAGGGATGTTGTGGGGGCAAGCCAGTGTCCTGATGGAAAAATTGCTGTTTGTTTGCATCAAGTGTAGCCAATCCATCAATCCGTGGTTCTTTGGGTTCTCAGATACAGTTTTTTGACCAGGGACAGCCTGGGCTCCGCTTCTGGTACGGGCAGTGAGAAACATCTGTGATTTTCAGATGCTCATTGGCTGGCAGCCCAACCAGTCAAACAAGACCGCAGTTGGGCCCCAAAGGGCTTCTGCATCGTATTTTCGCAAGCAGCTCACCCGCAACCACAGGGTGGCGCTGTCGTGTGAGAACCGAATTGGGGTGAAGGGTTGCCATTGATGGCGCATCGGGCTCCATGCTCTACCAATCTCCAATATACGCATGAACGTCAACAATGGAAAACCATGAAGAAAACGTCATCAACAAGGGGAAAAACTTCCTTATGGATCATTAATATACAATTCAGGTCCGTCAGAAAAAAAAATCATCAACAAAAATGCAAACGACCCGCATGACTATCTCTACCCTGTTGCCTCTCATAGAAAGAAAAACCGCCTTGGCCGCGTGCCAAAAAGCGTCTCATTGATATCGCTGTGAATGGAGGGAATCCTGCTGAGATGCTTCTGGGTCGATGAAATCGTTATCCGTCATGTTTTCTTCGAATCGTCTTGAGTCACATCATGCTTTTCTTCGAAGATTCTTCAAGAATTATTGGAAGAATCTTAAAGAATTATTGGGAGAATCCTTGATTCTTGATAACCTTAGTAACTCAATTGGATTAAATATCTTAATCCAAAGATCCATTGCTGTGCGACCGAGGTCGTGGTTGAGCTTTGAGCTGAAAGCTGAGGATTTGAGGATGTGCATCCGAACCAGTAATTGGTTTAGACTTTACCATATAGCCCATTATGTATACATATGTTATGTATATGCATATGTATGTATGTATGTATGTACTGTACTGTAATGTAATGGTATGGTATGGTATTGTATTGTATTGATGTATGTATGTATGCATGCATCCATCCATCCATACATATATATATATATATATACATACATACATACATACGTATTTACATACATACATATACATACATACACAGACATACATACATACATACATACATACTTACATACTTACAGACTTACAGACTTACATATTTACATACTTACATACTTGCATACTTGCATACATACATATACATATACATATACACATACACATACATTTACATATACATATACCTATATACATACATACATACATACATACATACACATACATACACATACATACACATACATACACATACATACACATACATACACATACATACATACATATACATACATACACATACATACATACATATACATACATACACATACATACATACATACATACAGACTTACATACTTACAGACTTACATATTTACATACATACTTGCATACTTGCATACATACACATACACATACACATACACATACACATACATATACATATACATATATATATATACATATATACATACATACATACATATATATATATACATACATACATACATACATACATATGATTCATCTGATATATATACACATGCGTATTTAAATATGTGTGTGTGAGTATGCATGTGCAAGGCTTCGCCCCGGATGGTTCAGACGTCCACAGACCAACGTTGGCATGTGTCCGAAGCCTTTGAACATCTTGGCGTTTCACAGTGCTGGTGGACTTTGGTCCTGAACATGTGCTCTGTATTGCGTGAAAACACCATTTGCTTGAAGTATACTCCTGCCATTGATTTAGTTTTTTGTATTGCCCTCTCGTTGGAAAAAATAGCGATATGCAGCTCACAAGGAACTACACGTCCGCAGCAGCATTCCTTCTGCACTTGGAGAAGTCTGAAAACAAAAAAAGCATTAAATCCAGAAAAGCGATTATTGAGCTTTGGGATATGCTGCTAACCAACACCTTATACACGGGACCCAGTGGAATGAGCAAGGTGGAACCCAAACCACCCAAAAAAACAGAGCCATTGAATATAAAGTAGGAGAATGAAACTAGAAGGAGAAAGGTCCCGTCAGGCACGGCAGGGTTCGTGACCACTAGTCTCATTGGATAGAATCTGAATTGCAAAGAGGAGTAAATAGGCATTCAGGAGTGACCGGGGTTTCCCGGCACGCCAGTGGCGGCCCCTGCGAGCTTTAGCTGGTCCTTGATGGAGTTGATTTGACTTGTAAGAAAGATTGTAGTGGCCCCTGCAATTCCGAGTGAAGAAATGATGTTCCAAAAGAGGAAAATGCATGATAGTAGATGATGTGCAAGATTTCCCCAATAATTTCGAGCGCGGAGTCGAGCGCGCAAAAATCTAGAATCTTGAAAAAAGAATCGATGCCAAGGAAAAGAACTATATAAATTGCCGGAAAAGCAAGCAGGAGGCAATCCTTCAGTTGGAGCGAGTCGCCAAAAAATTAACTTGGAAGGAAATAATTGATCCCGTATTGGCGTCATCAGTACAGAGTACTGAAGAAGAAAATTGCATCGTTCTAGCGAATTGAAGGAGTGGAAGAAGGAATAAATATAATTGAATTATATGTATATATATATATATATAATTATATACAATTTCCCCTTTTCTATAGTCTCGAATTTGGAAATAAATGAGATAATAACAAAGATTTTGAAAATGGAACCGATATCGCAATAAAAATTGGTTGAATGCGGAGCAGGAAAAAAATTAAATTAGAATCGAATAATGATAATAAAGTAAATTAATTTGAAAGATTGAATATATTATATTTCAAATATTTTAATAATATATTATTATTATTATATTGAATTAATGTTTATTTTATAAATATATAATATATTGATTGTATAGGGAATTATATATATGAAATTATTTGGGACTGGTGTTTTTTGCGACGGTATCCGGTGTATTTCCAGACGGTTATGTTGATCGGTGTTTTTTTGACCGGTAGCCGGTGTTTTTTGCGACGGTAGCCGGTGTTTTTTGCGACGGTGCCCCAATAATGGTGTTTTTTGCGCTAGTGGTCGGCGTTTTTTGCGACAGTGGCCGGTGAGAGGAAGGAGGAGGAGGAGGAGTCGAGGCGGCCGGCGCGACGGGCGGCGACGACGACGACGACGACGACGTGCTGCTTCAGGGTAGTTGACGACGACGGCGACGTGCTGCTTCAGGGTAGTTGTGGTGTTGGTGGTGCTCTGCTGTGCAATGAGCTCGCAAGGTGAGAGCGGCTCTAACAAAAATACGGCGGGTGAGCGGAACTGTGCGACTCTTGTTTTTGGTTTTTCTTGTGTTGCAATGTAAAACTCTTGTTGTTGTTCTTCTTGTTCTTCTTCTTCTTCTTTTTCTTCTTCTTGTTCTTCTTCTTCTGCTTCTTCTTCTTTTTCTTCTTCTTCTTGTTCTTGTTTTTGTTGTTGTTGTTCTTGTTCTTGAGTTCTTGTTCTTGTTCTCGTTGTTGTTATGCAAATCGGCGATGGGCAGGGCGCGGGGGCTGATGTTACAATTGAGAGCGGCTTTAACAAATATGGCAGGTGAGCGGCCCTCCCCCCAGCGCCTCCCCCCGCAGAGCGAAACAGTGCGACTCTTGTTTTTGGTTTTTCTTAGTAGTAGCAGTAGTAGTCGTAGTGGTAGTCGTAGTTGTAGTCGTAGTCGTCGTAGTCGTAGTAGTAGTACTAGTACTAGTACTAGTAATATAGTAGTAGTAGCAGCAGCAGCAGTAGCAGCAGCAGCAGCAGTACTAATAGTAGTAGTAGTAGTGTAGTCGTCGTCGTCGTCGCAGCAGCAGCAGCAGCAGTAGTAGTAGTAGTAGCAGTAGTAGTAGTAGTAGTAGTTTTAGTAGTAGTAGTAGTAGTAGTAGCAGTAGTAGTAGTAGTAGTACTAGTAGTAGTAGCGTAGTAGTAGTAAGTAGTAGTAGTAGTAGTAGTAGTAGCAGTAGCAGTAGCAGTAGGAGTAGTAGTAGTAGTAGTAGCGTAGTAGGAGTAGTAAGTAGTAGGAGTAGTAGTAGTCGTCGTAGTCGTAGTCGTCCTCGTCGCAGTGGTGGTAGTAGTAGTAGTAGTAGCAGCAGTAGTAGCAGTAATAGTAGTAGTAGCAGTAGCAGTAGCAGTAGCAGTAGCAGTAGTAGTAGTAGTCGTAGTCGTAGTCGTAGTTGTAGTCGTCCTCGTCGCAGTGGTAGTAGTAGTAGTAGTAGTGGTAGTAGTAGTAGTAGTAGCAGAAGTAGAAGTAGTAGTAGTAGTAGCAGTAGTAGTAGTCGTAGCAGTAGTAGTAGTAGTAGTAGTAGCGTAGTAGTAGTAGTAGTAGCAGTAGTAGTAATAGTGGTAATAGTGGTAATAGTGGTAACAGTGGTAGTAGTGGTAGTAGTGGTAGTAGTGATAGTAGTGGTAGTAGTGGTAGTAGTGGTAGTAGTGGTAGTAGTAGTGGTAGTAGCAGAGGTAGTAGTAGAGGTAGTAGTAGAGGTAGTAGTAGAGGTAGTAGTAGTAGTAGTAGTAGTACTAGTCGTCGTAGTAGTAGTAGTAGTAGTAGTCGTAGTAATCGTAGTAGTAGTAGTAGTGGTAATAGTGGTAGTAGTGGTTGTAGTGGTAGTAGCAGTAGTAGTGGTAGTAGTAGTGGTAGTAGTAGTAG
>CAMXCT020000817.1:27499-57453 GCA_947184155.2 Cladocopium goreaui
AGCAGATTTTGTCAATTTTGCCGCCAGTAATTTTCCTTCTAAAAATTATTTTAAAAAATTGCAATAGCTTCGCACAAAGCACGCATGTACAGGCCTAGTTGGCGTACTGCGCATACATGTTCCTTTGTAATAATAGTAGGAAATAATTTATAAAAATTTAGATAACATATAAGAAAAAATAAAATAAGAAAAGCTAAGTTAAGATAAGAAAAAAAGAGCTCAGATAAAATGAAGGGTGCAGTGTAAAGTGTAGGGCAAGAAAAGTGCAGTGTAAAGTATGGAGTGTGAAGTGTGGATTGTAAAGTGTAATATTTGGAATCCGAAGAGTACAGTGTAAAATGTGGATTGTAAAGTGTACAGTGTGAAGTATAAAGAATGCAGTGTAAAGTGTGAAAAGTATGGAGTATGAAATGCGAAGAGTGCAGTGTAAAGAGTGCAGTGTGAAGTGTATAATATTGTCAAGTGTAAAGTATAAAGTGAGGCTTCAAATATAATATAAAAATCAAGACACCAATTTCGCAAAATACACGCACATACGGGCTTAGCTAGCGCACGGCGCATAAAAATTTTATAGATAAAAAAGGTCTTATATATATCTTTAAGGCAATTTCCGCCCCGCCTCGTGCGGGTACTATTAGTAATTTAATTATAATTTAGATTATTTTTATTTTTATTTATTAATTATTTTATCAAAAATATTTTAGGAGGAGGTATAACCTCCGAAAGGAAATTTAGCCCTTATTATTATTTTTTTTTATTATTATTACTACTATTATTATTACTACTACTAGTATTACTATTGCTACTACTACTACTACTATTGCTACTACTACTACTACTACTACTACTACTCCTGCTACTACTACTACTCCTGCTACTACTACTACTACTACTACTACTCCTGCTACTACTGCTACTACTACTACTACTACTTCTACTACTACTACTATTATTACTACTACTACGACCACTACTATTACTACTACTACTATTATTACTACTACTACTACTAGTATTACTACTACTACTACTACTACTACTACTACTATCTGCTGATCTTTTTTCGGCGGAAAATTGAGATAAAATTGACATCCTGTGCCCCCGAATCGGTTGCAATGGTTTTTTACGGACTTTGGTTTTTTGTTTTTCGGCGGAACTCCACTACAGAAATTGTGTACCTGACCTCTGCTGAAAAAAAAAATGATTTTGTCATTCCTTCATTTTGATTTTGTCATTCCTTTATTTTGATTCCAATGGCACCCAATGCCAATCCTGGTCTTTTAATGGATAATTTTAGAATAATTTATAGTTATTTGTATGATTTCCAAATATTGTCACTATAAAATGGATGGTCTCAACCTTTCAACCCACCATGAAATTGGTGATTGAGCCAGTACCTTCCACCCTTTTGGATTGAAATTATCTGGAACTTTGGGTATTCAACCCGATTACCAATTTCAACTTGGGTTGGTGGGTTGAAACTAGCCATTTTATAAGGGCAAATTCCCAAATCTAGCCATTATAAAATGGTTAATTTCAACCCACCAACCCAATTTGAAAGTGGCAATCGGGTTGAATACCCAAAGTTCCAGGTAATTTCAATCCAAAAGGGTGGAAGGTGCTGGCTCAATTACCAATTTCATGGTGGGTTGAAAGGTTGAGGCCATCCATTTTATAGTGACAATATTTGGAAATCATACAAGTAACCATAGATTGTTCCAAAATTATCCATTGAAAGATCAAGGCTTGCATTTGGAGCCATTGGAAGCAAAATCCAGGAGTATAAAAGCATGACAGATGTTGGCTCAATTACCTATTTTATAATGGATTGAAAGGTTAAGGTCAGTTATTTTATAGTGGTAACATTTGGAAATCATATAAGTAGCCATATATTATTCCAAATGGTTCTTTGAAAGGCCAGGGTTGGTATCAAGAAATACAAAAAGATGGCAGGTGTTGGTTCAATTACCATTTTTATGGTGGCTTGAAAGATTGAAATCAGACTTTTTTGTAGTTGAAATTAGGCGGCATTAAAATCAAGATAAAAAAATGCAAAAAAATAATTTGCCCAACTTCCCTGAGTATGTTTTTACATGGCAAGTAGTAGCAGTAGTAGTAGTAGCAGGAGTAGTAGTAGTAGAAGTAGTAGTAGTAGTATATAGTAGTAGTAATATTAGTAGTAGTAGTAGTAGCAGAAGTAGTAGTAGTCGTCGTAGTAGTCGTCGTAGTAGTTGTCGTAGTCGTAGTCGTAGAAGTCGTAGAAGTAGTAGAAGTAGTAGAAGTAGTAGAAGTAGTAGAAGTAGTAGAAGTAGTAGAAGTAGAAGTAGAAGTAGTAGTAGTAGTAGTAGTGGTAGTAGTAGTACTACTAGTACTAGTAATCGTCGTGGTAGTCGTCGTGATTGTAGTCGTAATCGCAGTCGTAAAAGTAGTAGGAGTAGTAGGAGTAATAGTAGCAGTTGTTGTAGTAGTAGTAGTAGTAAGAGTAGTAATAAGAGTAATAGTAGGAGTAGTAGTAGTAGTAGTAGTATCTCAGACCCCCCCATGCCCCATAATCGGCCGCAACGGAAAAAAGGTCCACAAAGTCCGCAGAGATTTGTTTGGCAAACTAATCTGAGACTTCAATGCAAAGTTCTGAGCCCTAGGCCCTACCCTACTTATTGGCCATGGGTGGCACATGTGATCGGGAGGAACTTGCCTGGGTAACCCTTGGAAAATCATGTGTGGGCAATATAACCACCCATTACCATGGTCTGGCCCCATGCTTTTTAAAAGCTCCAGACAAAGGGTTTCATTGAAGTATTCCCTTTACATGCTCAAATCCACCCAAATAGGCAAAATAATATTAAAGCATGCTAAAACCAGGCCAAAAAAAAACATGTAATTATAGTGCAAGTGCGACATGTGTTATACAGGAGATGTCCGCGCGCAACCGGACCTGGAATCTGTTTCCAGGCAAAGTTAATCAACAGTATCCACATACGAAGGTAAATCAACATGTGCTCACCGAAAAGGTTCCTAAAAATACTAATAAGAATCAAATTCCTTCACTAAGAAATCAATTGTTCAATCATGTCCAGTCTGTAGCGTCGCCCCAGTACAAACATCAATGAAATGCGCTATGCGAAGAAGTTCCCTGGTAAGCGCCTTTCTTTGAAATTATATTCAACCAAGGTCAAGCACAATTCGCTGCCTGAAGAAACACCCTAATCAGGACCAAAGTATCTACTTAAAAAAATACATATATGATTCACATTCATTTTGTATCAACCGAATCCAAGCCTCAAACACATGGCATCTTTTATTGTTGAGGTCCAAGACCACCATTTCAATCCAGTTCGCCATTTAAGGTCCATAGTATAAAATTGTAGTAATTTTTTTATTGAAATAATAAGGGGAAAACCTGGAAATTTGTGAAAGCAATTGCTGGCAAATAATTTCTATTAATTTCAGGAAACTTACCAAGAGCATAAAGGGGTGAAAGGGAATTACCCATGAAATCAAAATTAAATTTGGATGATCTATGACCCATGATCCAGATCCTAAGACCCCAATTCGATTGCAAAAGTTTAAATTTATATTATTTCGTATTTATTTCATCCCATTGATTATTATTACCAATTAATTTATTTTTTAGCCGGCATTAAAAGCCATCCAAAATACTTATTGATTATTATCCAAATTTACCATAATTATTATGAATAATTATATGTATACATGATATGCAGCAAAATTGTACCTGATATGTTGTTGATTTAAATGGTGCCATTTGTGATCCGAAAATTGTGCGGGATCGACTTTGTGAAAATCATCCTTCGCCGAAGTTGTTCTGTTGTGATTTCTAGGCAGGCTCACATGTTGCCTTCGTTGGGGCAGAAAATCGAAGTGAGTTTGCCTGATGCATGATGGATTTGCGAAGTGTCGACCATGAGGTCGCTGAAAAATTTTGAGAGATGCCAAAGTCTCCATGGAACAACCAGCCATGATGCAGTGGCTGCTGGCTCAATGAACTCCAACCCGCCAATGAGAACATGAAAGGCATTTGGACAACAAAAAATCAGGATCAATTCTTCGAAGGTGGAACTGTCAGATGTCCAGAGCCACACGTCAACGCAGTCAATCTAGTCACATTAGTGACTAGTGGACGGGACGGTCATAGTGCAAATTGCAAATGGGTATATTTCACCTCCAAAATGAGCACTTCACTTGCAGAGGCCATTGTTCCAACCTCAAGCAGCTGATATCGTGCAAGAATCGACACATTACCAGCACTGCTTGGAGAGACCGCCTTCTGTACGGCTGTACATCAGAAAATGACTCTTGCCAACCTGGGCCAGGTTTCAGACAGCGATGCTGCCACATACCATAAGCTGCGGTACATGCTTGCCACATGGACCATGACTCGCATCAATCACTTGGATTTGCTTCGGATTCCCCAAATGGTGGATTAACAAACTTGAAATCAAAACCATGACCAGCTAATCCAAGATGAGCTCGGCTTTGGAAGCACCCCGGCAGCTTCCGAACTACAGCTGGGAGTGGGTAGGGCCATTATGATGCGCAAAAATTGGGTCCAAAAAAATGGATGCTAGTCGGTCCAGCAGCCAACAAAAATTCATCATGGTGATATTATCAAATCACTTAATCATTGGAAAACGCTAGAAACTCCCATGGTTCACGCATTTTTCTGTATAAATTGGGGTGTTCTTCCAAAAAATTCTGGCATCCCCACTATCCCAGCACCTCTCTGCCGTCTCTACTCTCAGCAAACATTCCGGTTGGGGGATCCACGATGCGACCATATCCTGACATGCCGGCAGTTGAGATATTGGTGAAATTCCTGGCAGAACTTTCGGGATGAGGTTTCCACCATTAAAATCCACAAGACACATACCCAATCAAGAACGGCTCTGAAAATTGGGTGCCGAGCTCGTCCATCTCTTGCGAATTTCCCCTTGGATTTATCGTCAAATGCCAAATTCGTAAAACACAATTACCTGGATGCTGGAATGGTGGAGGTTTCAACCACCAAATGCTGCTATCTTTCTGTCCAAAGCGCGTTCATCCCATCGTGCCGACTCCTTGGCTCTTCATGGAGGATGTGTCAATGGGGCGTATCCCTAAATTTGCCACGGAGAAAACGACCACATCATACACTACCTGCATGGTACCCGATTTGCCATCCTAGCTTCTCCTTCCCAAGAAAGAAATTTCAGCAGACACCACCTGCAGGACCTGAGGCCCTCAAAATACTTGGCTTGTTTAGCAGTGAATCCAGTCATTTTGGAGTTAGTTGGCTTGTCATCATGGGGAGGGGATTCGAAAAAGCAGATGCGAACGTAGATTTTTAATAGTTTCTTCAAACTCTTAATCTCCCACAAGTCAACACCTTGCTGACCCGAGACGCCATCGGCCCTCTCCACCTCAAAGTCATCCTGGCTTTATCTCCAACAATGGTGAGCATACATATTTACATTGCTGTGTCACAAAATTCAAAGGAAAAAACAAAAGCCTTGAGTGTTGGGGAAACCCCCAACCAAATGGCTTTGTCTGAACATAAAAGGCCGTACCCCAAATTCGATCGTGAAAAACACCATTGTTCCTGATTAAAGGTGTTCTTTGGTGTATATAAATATATACCCCGGTCTCACACACTGGATTCATTTCCGAATGTCATGGGGTGCCACGTCGGCCTGAGGATTCTCATAGATTGCGTATGGGCACCGACTGGTTTCCGAGAACGGAAATTGCCGCAGCAAGTGGCACATCCAATATACCATTGCTCTACTCTACAACCCCTATCCATCATTATTACTCGTAGACCAAGCTTCTTGGTGGTTACATCCGCAATATGTTGGTTTTTCGTCGATTACACTCCCACTGTGATTGGTTCCTCAATATACCCCAACCTGTTTTCCATAGCTATGTTTCAATACCAAAGGGTAGATGTCTTGGACCATCAACATTCGGAGCTTAGCTGTTTAACCAACAAAAATGGTGTCCGGCAAGTCAACTAGCAAAGGCTTGGTCTTTAAAATCCAAAGGGGCGCACATTTCGGTGTTTTTACGAAATTACCCCGCCTACTTTGCTGGGGCATTACCCAACAAAATGATATACCCAGATACGCCCAGATCCGGGGCAACGACCACCGGATGGCGACCCTTCGCCCTGGCCCGGCCGGCGGCGTCACCTCTCGCAGCACAACGCGATGCCCCGGCCGGCGGTTTGCTGCCGGAGAGACGCTATGGCCGGGTATGTGGGGGGAGGACGCTGTAAGAAGACGCTCTGGAAGCCCATTGAGGTGAAAAGTCTGAAAGATCTCGGCTCGGCCGCGGTTTTCTGGAAAAATATGAAGGGATGAAAGATGTGATACCCAAAATTGAGGAGTGACATGAGAAATGCTGGTCATCTTCAGCATAATTGTATCAAATGACCATGACCCACGGAAATCATAGGTTTTGATCCAGGGGACTAAGAGAATTAGAGCTGGGGCACGAAGGGACCCCCCGAAAATGGAAGTTGCCTTACATTGGGTATGTTTCTTCATGGTATAATATTACAAGGACCTTGTCACGCACATGCATGCTCTGGAAACACAACAACCTGGAAGCATACTGTCCATGGGTATGGTCACAAGTCAAGACCCAGCGAATATTGTTCATTATTTTCAGTAGTCCAAGCAGCTAGCAGCTAGCCCTCCAATTTCAGGCAGAAATTTGACATCAAACAACGTCAAGGGGCGACTCGGTTGCTGTCCTGGCTCAACGGCTTCAGCTCAACTGAGCCATCGTTGGTAGCTCTTGGCTTGGCAGTGACCGTTGGAGACTTGCCAGTCAACATGGCAATGCCTCGACTGGCTCGACCGTCCTTGAAAACAGAAATCCTTCGGCAGCTGATTTTCTTGGAACCTCAACAGCACCTGACATTTAAAATTGGTTTTATGATGTTTTATGCATTTTATGCAATCTTGATATATCTTGATTCCTTCTGGTTTAATCCCAATTGCTGTGCATAAACCGCGACTTCCCAAACGCTCTCGTAGTTTTGCCCTGGGCTTGAAGAACGCCAAACACTTTCGCATCCAGAAGGCTAGAGCTCGAAGGTGGTTGCCATCCATTTTGGGAAAAGTCAAATCTTCCAAAGTTAGGGTATGAAATTTGGGACCCTTAAAACCTGTAGACCATCCATTTTGGGGCCGCAAAAAGGTTCCATACTTCGAAAATCTATTTTGGGACCGCCAAAGCAATTCAAGTCTTGGAGCTTTGAGAAGGGAGCGGAGGAAAAAGTGGCAGAGGCAGAGGACCATAGCGAATGTGGGACGAACACTTCCAAGCCAAGCGTGTTGCAGACCCCTCTGGAGGGCCTTCTCAAGAAGAAAGAGAAAAAGAAGTGGGACGAAAAGTCAGGATACGAAATGAAATGAAGAACGAAAGCAAGAGGAATAAGAAGAGAAAAATTGAAGACGGAACCCCCTTTCTTCAACATGCTTGGCGCCGAACTTTTGCCTCTTCGCGTTCCAAAAATGCTGCAAATTCCGATGATAATCGCATCATCTTCGATGATGACTTTGCAAGGCATCAAAGCACCACTCCCAGCACAACGGCAAGCTGGTTCGCCCAGTCGCATGGCAGCTCCAAACTCCAATTTTGGAGATGCAGAGAAAGGCGGCTTGGACGGTGGTGCTCCTACCGATCAGACGACCAATGCAAATTCGGGCTGTCAGAACTGCCCCTTTGGAGGGGAGATCTCTCTGGCGGGGTCCTCCACTATTTCAATGATCAATTGGAACGGTGATGTTTTCAGTATACCATCCCACCAACTAAAATAGACCCTGCAAATCGTCCATTGTTGAAAGTAAAGGGTACAGTAGTCACAGTTATTTAACCCCAACTCAAGGCTTGGTCTATGTTACTTGGAGGGAGTGCAAGTACAGACCAGTGAAAGTTTATGTGGTTTTCACCCACATGGCCTCAGTAGTAAAACAAACATGTCAGAGGTCAAATTCCAACATGCCCAAACAGGTTTTGTGGGTGGCAAAAAATATCGAAGTATCCAACCACCAAGATTTGTTTACCCAATTCTGAGTTGTAAGATGTTATTTTATATATATATACTCGTCCAATTTAATTGGGAGATTCAATTTCAACAAAGATACATTTTTGGTGGCGAACCCCGGAAATACGTGCAAGAGGGTTGCACTTTGAACCTGTCAACCTGCAGAAAATGGCAGGACTTTGCCAAACTGTTCGCATCCACGACCGCCGATACAAACAACCCATCTGGACAACCAAACAATACTGGTTGGTGGTTGAGCCATCCCTCTGAAAAATATGAAAGTCAGTTGGGATTATTCTTCCCAATATATGGAAAAATAAATAAGCTTCGGTGGTATCCCCAACAGCCGCAACGTTTTATTTTTACAAATCTTTCTGAAGCGTGCTGCGAAGCCAAGGGCTGCAAACACCTCAGCTGGGTTTCCGCGAATAAAATGGCTGCAAATCCCGTTGAACTTGACCTGGTTCTGCATGAAAGCCTCTCCACCAAAGCCTCCCAGACCTTCTCCGGAACCTTCTCCGGAACCCTGTTGAACCTGACCTGGCTCTGCACCAAAGCCTCCTTCTCCGGAACCCTGTTAAACCTAACCTGGCTTTGCACCAAAGCCTCCCACACCTTCTCCAGAACCTTCTCCGGAACTTTGTTGAACCTGACGCGGCTCTGCACCAAGCCTCCCAGACCTTCTCTGGAACCTATTGAACCAAAGCCTCCCAGACCTTCTCCGGAACCTTCTCCGGAACCTTCTCCGGAACCCTGGAACCTTCTCCGGAACCCTGTTGGACTTGACCTGGCTCTGCACCAAAGCCTCCCAGACCTTCTCTGGGGCCTTCTCCGGAACCTTATGTGGAACCCTGTTGAAAACCTGACCTGGCTCTGCACCAAAGTCTCCCAGACCTTCTCCCTGTTGAACCTGACCTGGCTCTACCAAAGCCTCCCGGAACCTTCTCCGGAACCTTCTTCAGAGCCCTGTTGAACCTGACCTGGCTTTGCACCAAACCCTGCCAGACTTTCTCCGGAACCTTCTCCGGAACCCTGTTGAACCACCTGGCTCTGCACCAAAGCCTCCCAGACCTTCACCGGAACCTTTTCCGGAACCCTGTTGAACCTGACCTGGCTCTGCACCGAAGCCTCCCAGACCTTCTCCGGAACCTCCTCCGGAACCTTCTCCGGAACCTTCTTCGGAACCCTGTTGAACCTGACCAGGAACCTTCTCCGGAATCTTCTCCGGAACTCTGTTGAACCTGACCTGGCTCTGGCACCAAAGCCTCCCAGACCTTCTCCGGAACCTTCTCCGGAACCTTCTCCGGAACCTTCTCCGGAACCTTCTCCGGAACCCTGTTGAACGTGACCTGGCTCTGCACCAAAGCCTCCCAGACCTTCTCCGGAACATTCGGAACCTTCTCCGGAACCTCGTTGAACTTGAGCCGGCACCTGCACCAGTGCACACCGGAGCTATTCTGGGCTGAAGACCCCATTAGCTTACGCTGTTGGGGAAAAATGTTCCAAACCACCAACCAGAATTATTCACAAGCCAAGTTCAGATGGGGATTCTACCCAATCCTGAGCATCTACAAGGACGTTGTGGCGATATCTTGAGGCTTCAGTCCAACCCTCAGCAGTTGCTCCGATGCAACCGCGGGCAGCACGCTATGGCTGAAATGGTCCAGATTCCAGGGCAGGGTCAGGCTCCTTCCACTCCGAAAAGATGGAACAAACAGAACGAAAAGAGGGCGTATTTTGCAAGTCTAATTCTAGATCATTCTATATAGATCTATGTCTGTCATCTTAGTTCTCATTTTCCGGCTTGGGAGGACCTGTCTCTTGGCTCTATTCTGAATACTGAACACAAATGAATTCAACACAAAATTGTCCTAGAAAATAGAAGCTGAAGAGCTCAGAAATATGACCAATCCATCTTTTCGCATTCAACACGACCGTCGTGAGGTCAAAAGTTTCAACCACTGTCGCTCCAAAACACATAGATTGGTCCTTTCTTGAACATGTTGTCGTAGAAACCCCTCCTATCTCAGTTGACAGTCTCATTTATCCCACACATGTGACATGTGGGTATCAAATGGTCGGTAAGCACAGATTAGGTATACTGAGATACATCTTGAAGGGTTCGAACGACCTTGAGCCTTTCCTATATAGCACCACTCCAAAAACCCAAACGTTGATTGGGCCCGGAACCTCGAAAAACGAATCACGACCCATCCGGGCGTATAAAAATCATTCACCAATGTTGATTTGTGTAGATGTTTTCGTTGGGTAATACTATTTAGTACTGTGCCACCCTCCATTCATCCTGTCTCCCCTGAACTCATAACTCCCTATTTAAAAATAAAAAAAAAAACATTTACGGCCGATCTTGGCTTACGCCCACTTATCCAGATCATGTGTGACCCAACAAATAGCAAGGGTCAATGTTTCATCTTGGCAAATGATGCATGCTAACCGTTATAACCTGGAGATAACTATAAACGATTTTCGGGAACATTCCCCCTATAACCATCCTTGGTCGTTGCGAGGTTGTCATCCTACAGTTGGTCACATCTCCGTTTCAGCTTTCGGGCGCTCCGCTTCGCCACGCTCTGAGTTTCCTGCAAGAAATCCAGACCATCCGACACCCTGGGAAATTTCAAGCTGGGAATATCACCAAGAAATCATGAGTAAACTATAGGACAAAAGGTCATCCAATCAAAATCGGGATGAGATTATGAATCATCAACCAGGGTCCCTAGGTGGTGAGTCAAAATCTCCGAAGCCAGGGATTTGCATCAATTTTTGGGGTCCCCAATCTCGCGCCATTGCCATCTTGTCTATAAAAACATCTCCAGGTTTCAGCATGCAAGAGGCCTCAAACTCTTGTATATGTTAATTCTAAATTCATTGGATTAGTAAGTTAAAAGAATCATTCCAAGAATATGTTGAGTCACTTTTGGTGACCATCATCGCAGGGACGAAGAGTAATTGATATGATGAACGGAGTATATTATATATATATGTGCATTATGCATATATACCTCTATATATATATATACTTATATATCCACTTATCGATATACATATATACTGATATATATATATATATACTTATATGTGTGATTATGTAAATATTTGGTAATATACTGATATATGTGTTTTTACAATTATATACATATATATATATGTACGTATATAGTTATATACTTATATATATATACTTATATATATATACTGATATATATTTTTTTACTTATATATATATATTTACTTATCTATATACCTATCTATATACTTATCTATATGTACTTATCTGTATGTATATATATATACTTATCTGTATATATGTATACTTATCTGTATATATGTATACTTATCTGTATATATAAATGTGTATATATATACTTTTGCATATATATATACTTTTATATTTACCTTTTATACTTAAATATATGTTTATTTATATAAACTTAATGATATATATATATACTTAACTATATGTATACTTCAATAAATATACTTATATAGACATATATATATACACTTATATACGCATATATCCTGCTATATATATATATATTCATAGATATTATACGTATATTATATATATACTTATATATATATATACTTTTATACACTATTTGTTCGTGAGTATATATATATATAGTATATATACATATATATATATACAATATATATATATATACGTATATTTATAATATATATATATATATATTTATTTATTTATTTACTTGTAGACTTATATACACTATCTATTCGGACCTACAAAGCTCATCAATAATTTGGCCCGTTTCTTTGGCCAAAGAATCCTAAGCTGCTCTACCGGCCCCCCAGTTCTCGCGCCTGTTCCCTCGGGTGTCTGTGTTCCCGCCTAGAGCGCAGGTTTACGTTGCCAGATTCAATTGAGATCCTTTGGAGAGTTAAAAGCAATGATAACCTATAGAAGTTTATACAATATGATTGTGCCTACGGGTGGACAAACGAACGTGTAGTTGTCACTATTTTGAATCGTCTAACATCTGGGGGTGCGGTGGGGTGGGGTGGGGTATTAACGTCCTTTGTAGTAAGAACTTCCAACTACGTTAGCATCCCTTGTAAGACATCTTCCAAGTACGTTGTTATCATCTCTATCAACTTCCAACTACGTTATCATCCCTTGTAATACATCTTCCAAGTACGTTGTTATCTTCCCTATCAACTTCCTACTACGTTAGCATCCCTTGTAAGACATCTTCCAAGTACGTTGTTATCTTCTTTATCAACTTCCAACTGCATCCCTTGTAAGACATCTTCCAAGTACGGTGTTATCTTCTCTATCAACTTCCAACTACGTTAGCATCCCTTGTAAGACATCTTCCAAGTACGTTGTTATCTTCTCTATCAACTTCCAAGTACGTTAGCATCGCTTGTAAGACATCTTCCAAGCACGTTGTTATCTTTTCTATCAACTTCCAAGTACGTTAGCATCCCTTGTAAGACATCTTCCAAGTACGTTGTTATCTTCTCTATCAACTTCCAACTAGGTCAGCATCCCTTGTAAGACATCTTCCAAGTACGTTGTTGTCTTCTCTATCAACTTCCAAGTACGTTAGCACCCTTTGCACGACATCTTCCAAGTACGTTGCTATCTTCTCTGTCAACTTCCAACTACGTTAGCATCCCTTGTAAGACATCTTCCAAGTACGCTGTTATCTTCTCTATCAACTTCCTACTACGTTAGCATCCCTTGTAAGACATCTTCCAAGTACGTTGTTATCTTCTCTATCAACTTCCAACTACGTTAGCATCCCTTGTAAGACATCTTCCAAGTACGTTGTTATCTTCTCTATCAACTTCCAAGTACGTTAGCATCGCTTGTAAGACATCTTCCAAGCACGTTGTTATCTTCTCTATCAACTTCCAAGTACGTTAGCATCCCTTGTAAGACATCTTCCAAGTAAGTTGTTATCTTCTCTATCAACTTCCAACTACGTTAGCATCCCTTGTAAGACATCTTCCAAGTACGTTGTCTTCTCTATCAACTTCCAAGTACGTTAGCATCCCTTGTAAGACATCTTCCAAGTACGTTGTTATCTTCTCTATCAACTTCCAAGTACGTTAGCATCCCTTGTAAGACATCTTCCAAGCACGTTGTTATCTTCTCTATCAACTTCCAAGTACGTTAGCATCCCTTGTAAGACATCTTCCAAGTACGTTGCAATCTTCTCTATCAACTTCCAAGTACGTTAGCATCCCTTGTAAGACATCTTCCAAGTAAGTTGTTATCTTCTCTATCAACTTCCAAGTTGCATCCCTTGTATCTTCTCTTGCAATCAACTTCCAAGTACGTTAGCATCCCTTGTAAGACATCTTCCAAGTACGTTGCAATCTTCTCTGTCAACTTCCAAGTACGTTAGCATCCCTTGTAAGACATCTTCCAAGTACGTTGCAATCTTCTCTGTCAACTTCCAAGTACGTTAGCATCCCTTGTAAGACATCTTCCAAGTACGTTGTTATCTTCTCTATCAACTTCCAGGTACGTCAGCATCCCTTGTAAGACATCTTCCAAGTACGTTGCAATCTTCTCTATCAACTTCCAACTACGTTTCTGATGTCTCTGACTGGCAAAACCTCGGCACAACTGTGACCAAACCTCGCGCGCAGGTTTGGAAGAACCGCTTTCATGTGCATGGCCCCCCACTGTCGTGAAATGACCCACCATAAATTGAGGACTTTTCTGGGGATGGGATTTAATGGTGGTTTAATGGAATTTAATGGTAGTTTAATGGGATTTAATGGTGGTTTAATGGGATTTAATGGTGGTTTAATCGGATTTAATGGTGGTTTAATCGGATTTAATGGTGGTTTAATGAGATTTAATGGTGGTTTAATGGGATCTAATGGTGGTTTAATGGGATTTAATGGTGGTTTAATGGGATTTAATGGTGGTTTAATGGGATTTAATGGTGGTTTAATGGGATTTAATGGTGGTTTAATGGGATTTAATGGTGGTTTAATGGGATTTAATGGTGGTTTAATGGGATCTAATGGTGGTTTAATGGGATTTAATGGTGGTTTAATGGGATTTAATGGTGGTTTAATGGGATTTAATGGTGGTTTAATGGGATTTAATGGTGGTTTAATGGGATTTAATGGTGGTTTAATGGGATTTAATGCTAGTTTAATGGGATTTAATGGTGGTTTAATGGGATTTCATGGTGATTTAATGAAATGTCCATGTTTGATGGCCAGTGCACAGAAAAACAATAAAAACCATGGAATTGAGACGCAAACTTGCCAAAAAGACATGAAATCCATTGCAAAACACCAAGCGACACAGGATTTACAAACATCAAAAGGGCAACGCCGCCACGTTCAATTAGATGTATAACATCTATATGGAAAGTTAATTATGCAAATGTATAAGATAGACATAGATTATTTCAATGGTGTTTCTATGGAACGACAGGAAAGTAGTAGTTTCAATGAACAGCTGATGTTTTTCCATCGCTAGCGTGATGAGTCTGCAAAGCCCCACATATTCATGGTTCCTTAGAAGGACGGTTCGAAGGTAAGATACCATGCTACTGGGGAATTCTTTTACCCTCTGGTAAACGTACAAAAAACTATGGAGAATCACCATTTTTAATGGGAAAAACCGCTATAAATTGCCATTTTCAATAGCTATGTTTGTTTACCAGAGGGTAGGATCATATTCTTCTTGGCGGAAACTGGTGCAGTGACTCCCTCTAGAAACTCTGTTGGAAAAGTTCCCGCAGCCTTGGCACCACTTTGACCTGGGCTGGAAACCATCGTTTCAGGCCCATTCACCATCTTCAAAAAACCATGTCAAAGTGCAGCAAAGAAAAATGCATTAATCGTGAGGTGCACAATCAAAAATCAATGACCCCAGAATTGAAACCATTGGAGCACGCCCTATACTTCTTGCCTTTTGACCATTTCGGTGGCTTTTTCCAAGTCGACCATCTTCACATTTCCAGCCCCTAGGCTTCCCACATCCCAGCAATGCCCAAGCTCTAGCCTTGGAAATTTGGAAGACCAGTCCGATACAACGAGCAAGCCGTATTTTTCACAAAAACATGGGGTGCAAAACCAAGCATTTTATCGGGATCTTGAAAATAGATGGGATATGTCATGGGATATTTCATGATTCCTCAATGGGAGATGTACCCAACAGTATGACCTGGATGGGCAGTCTGTGGCTCTGAAATAGATGAGTCAAAACCAAGGGTGAGACCCAAAATGGTAAGTTCAAAGGGGACAATTATGATTATCACAGGTACCAAGACCCCCCCCAGCAAAACCCCCAAAGGTATGGTAAGGAATGGATAAGGATGAAACAATGGAGAGTGGAAAGTGGAAAATCACTACAGTAACCACCAAATTTAGGAAAGTTGAAAAACCTTTGAGAAATTTGGGCAATCACTCAGCTCTTGGGCAATACACCTTGCCGTCTCCTGGCAGTCCGCGGCGTCGTTGTCGTCATCACCATCACCATCACAATAGTAAGTAGCAATAGTAGTGATAAGAATGGTGATGAATATAGTTCTTATCATTATCATCATTGTGATTCAGATAACCCACAAAAATGGAAATGTATTAAATGTATTTCCAGGATTACAGCAAGGATTGTAGTTCGATGATGTTTTCCCCATAATTTACAGATTTCCAACTCTCTTTTTCGGGGCTACAATAAGTCTCGACCACCAGCTCGCCGGCAGGTTGCCACCAGTCCAGCTTTCTTTTTGGGCCTGCTCCGGCTGGCAGATTCACTGACAAAAATGTCACATCTCACGGCAAGAAGGGTGATTGAACCAGAACAAATTTGGATTCAACGGCAAAACTAGCTGGAAATTTCCGGAAAAACTGGCACATGTTACCTTCGACACTTCCCAGCATGACACAACCACGGAAAACGGGGTTGCAAAAATTGCTGTGCCAAGCAATCAGTGCCTCACAAATTGCCGTGATCCTGGAAGTAATCAGGGACCTTCGCTATCTTGTTGGCTCACTTGTGAGGTCGCTATTCATATCTCCCTGGAAACAAAATACAGATGCTAAGCTTGCCCATGGAAACCAAGCTTGGGGAAATGTTACAAGAAACCCGAAGCGATTTGACGGTAAAGAACAGTAAACTGCGCAGTCTCCGTCTCCTTCGAAATTTGCCTCAAAATCCAATCTGTTGATGCATTTCTTCAGGTCTCATGGAAATATATTCCCAACCAAGAAGATCCTATAGCAACCACCCTGGAACTGACGAGAACCCTGCAACTACATTTGTCTTTGCAAATTCTTCCTTTTCTTCCCAGTATCATATTTTGGGGGGTACAATATCAAATCAAGTTGATTGCAGTCATATCCCATTATATCCCATCATTATCCTATGCAATTGCCGATAAAATGGGATAACTCATCATGCTAATTGGTGCTACCCTCTGGTAAACCAACAAATCTATGGAAAATCACCATGTGTCATGGTAAATCAACGATTCCTATGGCCATTTTCAATAGCTATGTTAGTCATTACCAGAGGGTATACCCCATTAAATCCCATTAAATCCCATTAAACCACCATTTTCCTATGGTTTTCCTATGGTTAAATTACCAGAGGGTAGGTTGATCAGCTGATCTCCCATCAAAATGCTACCCGCCTGGGCGGCCTGCCCATCTCCACACCGTTTTCTGGCCCTGCCAGCTCCGGCGGCGGCCCCGGGTCCGCCAAAGCGTCAGGGCCGGGCACGGCAACCGTGGCCTGGCGATTGGTGCTTGGATTGGTCTATATGGATTTGCACATGGATTGAATGTATATGTATATATATATATACAATAATCGGATAACATTGTGAAGATATTACTCTATATATATATTATCCCAATTATTGAATTACGGACTTTATCTCATTTTGTCTCTAGAATCTTTACAAATGGGGGGGAAAAATGGTAAAACAGGGAACTGGGACAAGACAGGTTAAAGGTCAGGTGGGAGGCTGTTATGTTTTTGTTCAATGTTGTAAATCTAAATGTTTGACTGTTTCTTTCTGTTAATCTTGCTAAATGTTTCGTCGGAGTTGTTTGATTAATGTGTGGTTTGGATGAGGGTAGGGTATGTTGAGGTTGTTGTGGTTTTTACTGTATGAGATAGTGCCCATTAATGTTCATTTGATGCTTGATGCTTTCTTCGTGTCGTTTCATTGTATATTTTCTTACTTCACATTTACAAATTGGACATTCCAACGTTTCTTTCTTTTTATCACTTAATTCTTCCTTTTTCCTTTCGTAGTATTGTTGAGCCTTCTGTTTTAAAGTTTCTTTGTGCTGTTCCCTGTATCTGCGTTTGGTTTCTAAACATTTATTACACTGCTTACATTCAGTTTTGTAGTAGTCTAACGGTTGAAAGACTTTACATTTAGAACACTGCTTTTTGTCAGTCATTATACCTCTACAATTTTAAAAGGGGTTATGTCTTTAAGGGGTTGTTAGGGTGGATTACATCATAATATATTTTATTAAGATATTATGAACTAATCGTTAGGTTTAGTGTCTCCACTTTTCATCACCACTACCTATTCCATCCCAACATTGAGAAACAATCGTTTTGATGTTGTAGAATACCAAAATGATTGTGTCTCTATCAAGTCCTCGTTGGTCAATCAAGTATCCCAACACTGACAATAGTGTATAATAGTTTTGTTGTAATGCTGTCATTCCTCCTCTATGGTGTATCCTCTCACCGTGTTTTTTTGATGAAATCTTTATCAAATATATTTTCATAAATTTCTTTCATAAGGTCGTGGTTTATCTCTCCATACTCTGCGTATTGCTCTAAAGATTGTTTTTGCTTAAGTAGTAGGTCATATTCTATAAAGTTATAATCAGGATAAGGATTTTCTTTTATGAAATTCATTAATCTTTCTCTATCTCTTTTTAGTTCCTCTTCACTAACTCCAATCATTGGCATTTTTCACTTACTATGTATAGGTATTTTTTCTTTAAGTATCTATCACTTTTTGTAGGTGTTCTTTTATTTCATCTTGATTAATGTAATGTTCATAGTGTTTGAATAATTCTTTAGTATATTCACGCAAGAAAAGCTTGAATAGGTCTTTTAATCTGAAATCTATATTTCTAAATTCATAATAACGGTTTAAGCTAGGAAACATCCAAGAATTCTTTATTGTTTTTATATTGTGAAGGTCTTCAAGCATTTGATATGTATGTCCCAAGTTTTTCTTTACATAAGATTTAGTCGCTTGAAGAAATATGCCTTTCTTCAGTGTAGGACTTTTCATCAATATGTCTATTTCTCTTCTCATTTGTCGGTCATTCACATTATCAGACAAATCTATTGGCGATGCTTCCATCCTTGTTTTAAAGACATGTATTTGTTTTTTTGCTACTGAATTGATTTCTTTATCTTCAAAGTAGTCTTGATTGTATGTTATATATCTATACTCCTTTTCTCTCAAGTCTTTACATTTTGAACAGAGAAGATTATAACTACATATCTCATCACAAATTCCATCCGGAAAAATGTTGTTCAATAAAACCTTAATGCCAGTCATTTCTTTCTTACAACATCCGCAGTTTTTATAAGTAAATAGCATCCTCTTACTATATATAGTCATTTTTTCTTTAAGTATTTTTGGGGGGCTCGTTCAGTTTTCGGGTTCGGGTTGGTTTTTGTTTTCCCTTTCCTCCTCTTCCAGTTCCTTTATAACCATATCAATTTCACTCATTCCTTCATTGGGGTCTTGTCCATTGGCGAGGTTTCTTAACCTCTCAAAATCCTTCACTTTGTGTCTTTCATTGGGTGGGAGGGTTTCGAGATGTTCCTTCAACTCTGTCAGGTCAAAGTATGTGTCGTGTTCTTCATCCTCATTTTCCATAAACATTTCCATTCGTTGCTTTTCCATTTCCATAAGTTTGTTTTCCATATATTGGAATTTTATTTGCTTCCTGTAGCACTTGCCACACACATTCACAAAGGTTTTGAGCAAGTAGTTCCAATTAGGTTGGTTTCTTCCGTTCAGGGTTATAACATCTGTCATAATACGACATCCACAGTCAAATTTAGTCATCTTATTTAGTCTTACTATATATAGGTATTTTTTCTTTAAGTATATTTTTTTACTGTTGATATTTTTAAAAATCTAATATTATAATATATGGCAAGGAGACTATCAAGAGATGACATCATAAGCAATGTCTATTACAATCTGGAAACGGGCTTCGGTTCAATCAATGAAACCCTCAAGAAAGCAAAGGAACAAGACTAGACCATCAACAGGGTGGATGTGGAAAACTTTATGAGGAAACAGCCCAACAAACAGATTAGAATTACAGGGGTTCAAACTCCTACACCGCACCCTTCGCAAGGTTTGAGTATCAGATTGACATAATAGATATGAAACCCCTTACCAAAGAACCAGAGACGAAAATTCCCATAAGAACGACGAACCGAGATATGGGTTGGTGGTCATTGACATCTTCAGCAAGTTGGCAAACGTCGTCCCTATGAAAGAAAAATCCGGACCAATTACATTATCGACGATGAAAGAGAGTTTCAACAAAATGGGTTTTCCAATGTCCGTTTATAGTGATAATAACCGTGCCTTCCAAGCAGGGGTAAAAGACTTTTTTGAGAAAGAAGGCATCACTCACGTCGTCACCCTAACACACGCTAATGTTGTGGAGCGTTTCATAAGGACAATGAAAAATATGATACACGATAGAGTTAGGTTTAATCGCGGTAGTTGGACTGTGATGTTGTCCAAAGCGTTAGATAAATACAACGACACCGTCCATTCATCAACCAAAATGAAACCCAAGGATGCCCACGACGACAAGAACCATATGGACGTCAGGGTGAATTTGACAAGGAGGGAAAAGAACACTCGCAAATATCCAGAGGTCAAAGTGAATGATATGGTCAAGGTCTTTGAGAAGAAAAAAGACAACTACACCGAGAGGAAGGAGTATAACTCAAAGTGGAGCAATCAATCCTACAAAATCGTCAAGATAGAATACGACGACGTCGGAAACAGAACCTTCAAACTGGAAGGATTGAACAAACCGTATTTGAGGCACGAGATTTTGAAAGTATAAAAAATTATCTATAGTATTAGTATATGACAGAGGTAGTCGTAAAAGAGATTGATAATGAAGAACCAAAGGAAGAAACAATACCAGAACCAATACAGGAAGAAGCACCGAAGGAAGAGGAGAAACCAGAAGAAATAATTGAAACACCAGTTCAAGAGAAACCGCAACCAGCAACGGTAGTCCCAAAACCCAAAAGGGTAAGTCAAGGGCGAAACCACCTTTTGACCCAGAAGCATTCAAAAGCGACCTTGTAAAACAAATAAAGGAAGAACTACAAAGTGCGATGTCCGCCAGAGACACCTACAACAAAGCCAAAGAGGAAAAGAACAAAGCGACAAGAGAGAAATTGAAATCTTTAGCATCAAAAATTTTATAAAGTATTATATATATAAATGAACATCAAGGAACAGAAAACGGAACTCAACAAAACAGACATCTACGAAAACGTCCGCAAGGACATCAACAGAAGACAAACCGTCCATTCAAACAAAAGTGCCAACTACAGGAGCGGAACGCCCGAAATGCCAGACAGAAGAAAAAAAGTGTATAGTGGTTATGACCACTACTACCACAACGACAGCAACACAGCAAGGATGCCAACTCACAACCATCATCTTTACCTAAAGCGTCTTCTTGAATATCACAACACCGAGCACGATTACAAGGTCTTACAAGTAAAGCAGAGGATGAAGGAAGAGAATGAGATGCTACAGAACGAAATGACAAGGTTGAGGGAGGTGAGGAAAAATCACAGATTGGAAGATTACGAGGCGAACGTCCAGAATATGAAACAGAGAATTGATGAGTATAAACAGTGGTTGAGAGGCGATACACAAGATTAATATAAAAATCTAAAGTATTAATATATAGCAATGACAGCAGAAGTAATCAATACAAAACAGGGATTGACACGAATACCCACTTACGCAGAACTCATCAAGGAAATAGACAGGGAAAAGTTCAAAACCAATGACATCAGAAAAATCTTTGATAGGAACGCTTGGTATTTTCACGAAAGTCCGCAGGGTCAAGCACTGAACACAAACAACATCCACCCAGCAGACTTACAGCAAATGAACTTCAAAAAGATGGCAGAGGAAGCGACCGCAAGGAAGGAAGAAGAAACACCCAACCTTGACTTTGCTTGAGGGACGACGCCATCAGCGACTTTGAGATGTCCTTTGACAGAGAGGCAGAGTTGAGGGAAGAGAACGAAAGGAGAGTAGCAGAACAGGCAAACTTAAGTCATTCACAAGACCACTATATGGCAAACAAAGGGGCATACGACGCCGTCGGAGCAACAGCATCGGCAGGGATACAAGAGGACGAAGAACCGCCTTCAAGCAGTAGAAGCATCTTAAAGAAATTCCTTAAATCATCCAAACCAGTCATCAAAGCAGTCGCCACAGCAGGAGGAACAGCAAAGGGAGGGTCAATAGGAGGACTAATAGCATCAGAACTGACAGACGCCATCATACCCGACGAAGACGAGGAAGAGAAACCGTCCAAGATAAAACCAACACAAAAACTAATCAACAAACAAGTCAAAAAGGTAAATCACCAAAAGAAGTTAAAGGAGGAAAAATCAAAAATGAACGTAGATGTAGTGCCCGACACCGCAGAAGCAATGGACACTTCGGCAATACCAACAGCAGAAAAGAGGAAACCCTTAAGCGTGAGACAGTCCAAAGCAAAGAGACAGAAACCAAAACCGCCAACGCAGGAGAAGAGAGAATTTCAGGAAGACCCATCCACAACCACCAAACCGCCCAAAGCAAGAAGAGTAAGAGGAAAGCAACCCCAACCACAAGCATTAGGAGCAACAATCAACATCCCCAAAGACAACAAGACACCCAATGTAGATGAAGCAGAAACAGCACAGGAAGAAACAGGGGCGTCATCTTCATCAAAAGCACCAGTCAGGAAACCAACAATGAACAAGGCAATATCACCAAGCAAGGTAGGAATACAAGTGATAAGAGAGAAGTTTGAAGATATGAACAACAGCAAAAGCATAGACACAGGAGACTATCAAAAGTTTCAGCAAGTCTATGGTCAGTGGAAATCAAGCAAAGGAGAGGAAATGAAACAACATCTAAAGGAAGCGAAGGAACTTTACAAGTCAATCATCTATCCAAAATTGAAATCAAAATAATTAATAAATTTATTCATTGTAATTTTATTAATTATCCACTATCTTTTTTAGTCATAGAAAATAACAGATTGGGCTTTTATCTCCAAGATACATTCGTGTTCAATAACGATATACATTTTGTCAGGCATCAGTCCAGTATCAGTTCCGTTGTTAGTTGTGTATAGGTCTGTTCCATACAATGGCTTAACACGGACGACCATATTTGAATTGTTCTTCAAATTCAGTCCAGTGTAATTGGCACTGTTGAGTTTCTTGAGGTTGAACCCTGCTAAAAAGGAATTCGTCCTATACATATGAGGTTTGATTGAAACGTGATTGTTTCGTGTTTCTTGAAGATGCTTGTAGTTGTCAGCAACCCCCATCGTTGGCATTTCGGGTATGACGGTATTACCAATACTCAACTGAAAGAACAAATCAATGTTTTCATAGTATCTTTGAGCAATTGATGTTCCGCTTTCCCACGAAAGGGGATGATAAAGAAGGTTCTGAGGTTTCAGCACTTCTTGGAAACCACCCTTATACCCAAAATTTGAGTAAAAAGATATGAAGATTTTGTCAGCCTTACTGACATTTCTAACGATTGTTGTAAAGATGTCGGTGCTTCTACTTGTTGTTTGAGTTTGGACTGAAACACTGTTGAAGGTTATAGGCAAGGATTGCTTTTCCAAAATTTCAGCATACTCTGCGAAAATCCCATCATCAAGTCGGTGAATATCACAAGTGATGATGGGTTGCTCGATGTTCCATAAGAACGAAGTATTCGCTACGGTAAAATCACCACTTAAATTAACGAGGGGTTCATTAGCATCACTGACCAAAGTTAGTTCAATGACAATCGGACAGTATGATAAAGGAATGAAGTTTGATACATCGAAGAAGGGACAAGAAGGTCGGTAATAAACGGTCTTTTTGTTTTTAAACCCTCTGAAATTGTCAGGTTTCGCTTGGTCAATGACATTCTGAACTGTGTTTGAAACTGGGTTCGTTGCCAACTGCGTATATGTCAAAAATATATTTCCTTCATTGTAAAAGGTCTCACCAAAACCAAGATTGTCAGTATAGTTTCTTGAACCATCATCTTGTAAAATATCCATCATGGCTTCGTATCTATTTAAGTCAGGAATTTCAGCAATAACATTGCTTCCCGCCATTACTCGCATTCGTTGAAAAAATGATGATGGCTTATAGGCAGGTCTTAACTCTTTTGTTCCGTCATTGTCGGCATTGATGAGGGTAAAACCTATCAAAAGACTTCGCAGATTTATCCATTCGTTTGCTCCACCCGTTAGGCTAAAGCGGATGACACTGTTTGAGTTGGATGAGTAAGTAGAGACCGAAGAGGGGTAGAATGTTTTAATGCGTTTGTCTCTAATGTAGGACGCTCCACCTTTTAGTCTATACCGAAGGACATTTTCATTGAGATCATCTGTGATTTTCAATGCTTCCATACTTGTATATATTCTATATAGATTTTTTTTAATATCCAATCTACTTAATCAAGTTATATCAAAGTTATACTTTTTAAATGTATTTTTGGTTTTCTTCCCTTTTGTTTTGGGGTTTGTTTTCTATAGGTTCTTTTTCGTTGTTCTTTATGTCTTTTCCGCTCTCTATGACCTTCTTGATTTCATTGTATGTTAGATGTTTTCTCTCTTTGGTATTCTCGTTCTTCAACTTCTTCATTTCCTGTCTGTTGTTCTCCAAATATTCCCTTACGATGTCTTCCATATAATATGACTTATATAAAATAAAATTACATTATCTTGTTGATTGGTTCTGCCACATTCTTTTCTGACTTTCCCATATCTCCAAAATGGACGGCGTGAAAGCCGTGATTATACAAAGGGTTATAACTGTTCTTATTGACTGTTATATCCAGGCCTCTGTCAAACATACTGACTGGGTCGCCTACTGCCCTGAACCTCGTGTTCTTACTGTCGGTGTTGTCATTGAAACTTACGGTTGGTGTTCCGTAGGTTCTGGTGGTAAATCTTGTGTTATAGTCTTGGTTCAGTTTCATCGTTGTTGCTGAACCCAAGGAATGACTGACGATTGTATCAACATTATCAATGTTATTTCTGATGAAGTTGTTTGCGGTCTTATACCGCTTTGACCTATGAACCATATGAAAAGGTATGAGCGTGTCGTCCAAGATGTCTCTTGGAAAATCTTTTGTCCCCGCTATGTAAAGGGTTTTATTCTCTGGGTGGTGGTAAAGTCCTAAATCTGTTCTGTTGTTGTATGCCCTCTTTAGTCCCGTCTCGTCGTTGATATTGCTGAACTCTTCCAAGTATTTGTTTCCCTGTTGTATCTCCTTACTGAATTTTTCCAACAATTCCTTCTGTTTGTTGTTGTGTTTCTTGTTGTATTCTCTACCGTCAATCTCTTTAAAGGGATTTATCCTCTGTAGTCGTCCCTGTGTTTTCATATCCTCCATTAACTTTTTTTGAAGCATATATAATAATGTATAGATTAAAAAATATGTTCTAAAGTTATTATATCATAAAAAATGAGTAGATTTAAAAAGATATACATAGACAGCCACCACCGAACCCAGAACTCCAACAGTAGCAGTGATTTTGAAATTTACCTGCCCGAAAGTCAAGAATGCGGGAACGACACCAAACTATACATCCACGAAATCACCATACCTAATTCCATCTATCCAGTTCAAGCGGGGTTGAACAGCAACCTATACTTAAGACTGACGGATTTTTCAAACACTACGGATGTCATAGTTGAACTGTTGAGTGCTTCCTATGTCGGTGCTACATTGGCATCAAACCTTCAAACAAAGATGAACGAAGCAACAAATGGGTTTCAAGCCAACAACGACTATTTTAGTGTGTCTTACGACTATGACACCAACAAAATAACTATCACTTTAAACTATGTGGATTTTTCGTTCAAGATAATGACCGACTATGAGATGGAGTATAACACCATCCAATGGACGGGAACATCTTATGACAGAAACAACTTAAAATCCATCAATCAGGTTTTAGGAAACTACACCTCATCGTTGAACTATCCAGATTGGACAAGCGGGTATTTGACATTATTAGCGTTGAGAAATTTATACCTTACTTGTAGTGAATTGAGCGACGCTAAACAATTAGGTTCAACTGGTGCTTACAACATCATTAAGAAAATCCCGATTAATGCTCCCTTTGGTTCAGTCATCTATGATAATGAAATCATCAGCGTGGATTACATCAATGTGTCAAATAGAGTGTTGAGAACCTTACACTTCAAGTTGGTTAATTCTTATGGTAATGTGGTTGATTTGAACAATGTGAATTGTTCATTCTCCCTGACCTTCATTGAGGACGATTAGAAACTTGTTTCTAATCAATTGAGCGTAGCGACATCGATTGAGGTAAAAATTTCATTGATTAACTCACTGGGTATTCTATATAATTCATTTTGACGATGTATTATGTAATCATTACCCCAGTCGCTCTTTTTGCCTGATGGCATCCGTTGGGCTGTTTCCTTATGTTTGTTGTTGATGATGTTTCTACAATCTTTTTTACATAATGGTCTTGGTTTCCAACTAGTTAGGTTCGTCCATATCCTTGTTTTTTTTCTGTATGGAAACCCGTATTTACAATAATCAAGGTCAAAGTAATCAAAGTTTTTCATAAAGTCCTGATGTTTCAACAATCCAGTCTGTGGGTTTTCTATGAACCACACGGAGGGATTGAAGTATCTGATTATTTCAATGGTCTTTTGAACGATGCTGTTGGCATAATCTATTTTTCTAACACCAGTGGTTTTGGCGATGCTGTATTCAACACAAGGGGGAGAAGCCCAAATGATTTGAAAATTGTTTCTGTTGAATTGTTTGTAATCCCAATTGAGGATGTCGGTATTGATGTTGGCATCCTTCAAGTCCAGTGAGACAACATCATAACCTAACTCTTTGGCGACTTTCCCTACACTGCCCGTTCCAGAAAACAGTTCAAGTAATTTCATATTATAAATCTATAGATTTAAAATATGAAACTACGACAGCAACACATAGGAGTTGTTGGTTGGGTCTTTATTGATTTTGTAGTATGCTAAAGTCTCTTCTTTGGGTTGTGTGATTTTACCCGTTGTAATCCACTCAAAGTATTGTTTCCTTTTATCTTCCCACGAACCGACGGGTCTGCCTATCTGCTTCTTTTCAAAGGCTTTGTTTATTCTTTCTTTGTCTTTGTCGTTGGTATTTTCTTTGTTCTCTTCCTTCTTGTTGTTCAGGTTATATTCTATGTTCTTAACAGTGTTCATTATGGTTATGAGGTTCTTATTCATTTTGCTCACCTTGTTCTTCAGTTCTTCCAGTTCTGATTGCTTTACGGGGTCGTCGCTCTCAACATCCACCATACTATTATATATATTTATGTGAATCACCTCGTCCTTGACAGTGATCTTGTTGTTCTTGTTGATCTAAATGATGCCCTCAACCGTCAAATATGGCAGCGATCAGCTCTCTTTTCTCAGCGGCGTGTGGCGTCTTGAGCCAGGTCGGCGCGGCGGGCGGAGCTGATCAAAAGGGTGCTGTACAAGACTGTGACAGCAAACTGGTCCTACCTGCATTCCAATCACACCCCCCATGCCCGGCGTCCCCAGGTCGCGGTAGCTTTACCTACGACCGGGGCGCCGAGCACAGGATCGCGCGTGTGAGATTCAAAAGGAAATTGGAATGTACAATCGCTCTCCCGCCAATTATTCGCCTCTTTGCATTTACATGCAATTGTTCTGTTTAGGGTTCGCGTACTAGCCGTGGTAGATCTACCCTCGGCGTTCCGCTTGCCCCATTCTGAATTAATTCGCAGTCCTTAGGCCCTTGAAAATTATCCCGTTGCATTAGGAAGCGTTCGTATCCTAAATGCATAGGATTCATATGAATTAGCCCGGCACTCAGACTCCTCTCATAGGATCTCTTCATTGATATAGACCCAGAGAAGTTCACCTCTTGCGCCGTTTCTTGCCAGTGTCGGTCTCCTTGGTGCTCGCCGAAGCCTGTTCTTCTGCGGGTTGATCATCACCAAGTGCTCGAACATATTGCCTGGCAATTTCACGTTCTGCAGGATCAAGGGATCTGAGACACGTAGCCATCTGTGCTGCGCTCTGTTGTACAGCTTTGAGCTTTCCTTGCCAAACTTTACGTAGTTGCTGGGGTAGCTCCAGGCCGATCTTGTTGAGCGTCACGAGGATGGCAAATGTCCTGCACCTTTCCGTCACTGCACACGCTAGTTCTACAGGATCAATATGAACATGATCGTCCCGTTGAGGTGGTGTGACACGAAAATAGTCGTAGGAACGTACGGCAAATGCACCGGAGATAATCTTCCTGACAAAGTCGGATGATTCCCGTCGTGCTTCTGCTTGCCGTTCGTCGTCCTCGTCCATGTTGTCGGCAACCTTGGCATAGATGAGCTGAGGAGTGATGCCAATCTGGATCAAGTACTTCATAATTTTGCAAAGTACTCGAATGCCATTCACTCCGGTTTCCAAATCACGCCCGCCGATCTTCCCATTCTTGGCATTCGCATGGAATGAGGCGATCAGCTGCGCTTCTGTTGGTTCCTTCAATTCGCCATTTGCAGTCTCGCCCACATATGGTATGTATCCGTCAAATTCAGGAATGAGATTGAGCCTCAATACGTGGTCGTGATACTGTTTGGCTGGTGCCACCGAAGTCCACAGATGAAATAGCCGAAATCGATCCTTGAGATAGCTCAGAATCATGCAGTCCATCGCACGAGCTGTGCTGTCGATGGCGTCCTCATTCTGTGCGATATCGATACATTGAATAAGTGAAGCTTGGATGATCCTCGTTGTCCATATAGGCAATCGCATCCTTGCTTCTCGGCGCTCTTCATCCTGGTCTTGTTCTTTGGCAACTTTCTCATCTTCTTCTTCTTGTTGCTCCTTGGTGTTGTCACCGAATACAACTTTCTGATCAGGTACATTGCGTCGACGTTCTTCTTCATGCTTGACGTCCTCGTGGCTCGATTTGGCATCGGTCATGTCAATTTCATCATCCGGCGCCTCTTCAGTATTCTTCTTCGACTCCCTGACCAGTCTGTCGATCTCCTCCTGGTCCTCGTTCTCCATCTCGACGTCATCGTCGTCAGCACCTTGACCATCTCCGCTTTCTTGTCTTTCTCTTTCAGGCATTCCAGGGGCAGTGCTCTCGTCTTTCTCTGGTACTTTCTCCCCCCAGCTGACAAGCGTTCCATGGCATCTGATGCAGATAGATAGAATGTTTGGAGTCTCAGTAAGGCATGCTGGACATATCAAGTGCCCAGCTTCTCTCGGAGTGTAGTTCTCGGAAATGAACGTCACGATGTCGTTCCTCAGCTCACTGTTTGGGCTGAGGGCTCCACTGAGTGATTCAAGTTTTGCAACATCCTCGATGAACTTGTCATAGAACGGAATGTTATCCCCACTGTCGATGTCATCCAGCAAGGCCTTGGAGACACGAAGCACCGTGTTTGCCGTTGCGATCTCCTTTGGTTCTTGACATGACCTTACCAATTGAAACTTTCCAGAATCAACCACCAGTCGTTCCCAATCATAGTTGTTGTTCTGATACCATGCTGCGATCACTTCGGAGAAGGGAATATTCCCGTTCACCACCATTTGGCCAGATGCGTTGATCATGACTCCAAGACTCATGAGTCGATGAACGCTGAATGTAAGGACCATGCGAGGTTGTCCTAGGTGTGTCAATTGTCCTCCTAGGATCTCCCTGTATCGCTTGTCCCATGGCACAAATGGGTTGAGGAAAACTTGTGTTCGTCCTCCTCGGTGTCCTCCAGGTCGTAAACCTTCCTTGATGATGCCGATCACGTTCTTGAACTCGGTAACATGATGGCAAAACCAAATATCGTCTGCGATCCTTGTTGTGATCGGGTGACAAATCTTGCTATAGTCAAGGCGAAAATCTGATCCACGGGCTGAAAATCCTCCGGGTGAACGCACGGCAATGGGCGCTAGGAAAACTTCGCCACGTTGTGCAATGAGGTCGTGGATGTCATCACCGACTCCCATGACCTTCCTGAGGTAATCATCGGGCTTATCGAAGGTAGAGTCAAGAACAATGCATAGGAATTGAATGCGGATCTTGTTCTTCTCTTGGAACTCTGACCAAACAGTCTTGATCATGGTCTTGATGCGCTCCGCTCGGAAGTCGACACCAATCAGTCCGTCATCCTCCGTCTTGACCTGCTCGTGATCAAAGATCCATGGGTGATGTAGAAATTCCATAATGTCCACCCATCCAGCTTCATCACATCTGAGCCCGGAAAACGTTGTTATCCTTCTGCCAGAAGTTCTTTCCCACACCTCTCTTCGTCCGACGTGGTGTCTCAGGGCCTTGTTGAAGTAGTAGCTGTACGTCTTCTCCCAATCCTCCATGAAGACACGGTTGGCTCTGGATTCGGTCGGTAGAGGATATTCCACTCCAGGTCCGACAAAGCATTCGGAGTAGAACTTGCCACCGTTGACCGGAAGAATCTTGAGCTTCCCGATGTCCGTGCCGATGCTGAGCTTCTTGTACATTCTGTGATCGGAGTAAGGAACAGCCGACTTCATCTCTTTACAAGTCATCGTGACGCCCCTTTGGCTTGCCATGTCGACAATGTC
>CAMXCT020000817.1:57553-73225 GCA_947184155.2 Cladocopium goreaui
CTTCTCCATGGTGGCGAAGACTCCCAATCTTTCCGGCCTATTTTGATTGTTCATATAGTGGTTGCCGGCATGACCATACATCAATCGCCACATCCCATCATCAGTTGTAACCATGATTCCGAAGCTTCTCAGGATGTCGGCAGAGTCAATGGCGATGTCCTGGATGCCTGATCGGATACCATGAAACCTTGGATCCTTGCAGAGTGATACAAAGATTGGTCTGGTCGCCAACTTGTCGACCCTTCGGATCGCCTCGGCGAGCCTCTCTGCATAGTTCCTCTCAACCCAAACGTGGTATGGATGAGTGTCCGTGATGAGGAATGCAAAAGATATCCAGAAATGGATGGTCACGTTCTCCTCGGCCGCAATGTTTGGCATCACGCTCTTGATCAAGTGCTCGACTGCGTCGAGGAACTTCTGGGCCCTGGTCACGCTCTTGAAGCTGTTGATGTCAACGACCGTGACGACATATCCCATCTCATCGAGTCCATACTGGATATTTGTTGTTCCGCCCGAGTTCGCTTGGCACTTGTAGTTGAGATCCGTGATCAAAATGGTCTTGCCAAACCTGAACTTTCCTGCCAATTCATCTTTCTCTTTTCTCACCATTGGCTTGTCTACAATGGTCCCACCGATGCCTGACATCAGGCCTCGCTTCCACTTGTCGTAGCTGCGATCGGTGGCCAGTGCATCATCATTCTTCTCCACCATGACTGTCATGGACCCAACAGAGGTAGTAGTTCTGATAGACCAACCCCCCACGCTTCGTTGCAGCGTTGTAGATCCTCAGCCACTCCATGTCGCTGTATGGGTAGGATGCTTCACCAATCTCTCTTGCATTGGCAAGTCCAAAGCATAGGCAGGTGTAGGTAGCTACCCTCCTGAGATATTGACGCCAAGTTGATTGCACATTGTGCGCCATTGGTCCTTGGACATGCGACAGGGCAAACTCGGTGCCAGCAGTTCCCACATGGGAATTCAAGATTGATCTCACCTGAGTTCCCGTGTAGTCCGTCAACACTCTGCAATAGGTGATCACGTTTGACGGTGTCATTGGTGGGACATAGTCTGCTGCTGGAGTGTCACGCCTTGGCATTGGCTTCGCTGCAGGCTTGGGTGCCGCCTGTGGCGGTGGCGGCCCAGCTGAACTTGACGCTTGAGATCCCGATGCACTCGGTCCTGGTGGTGCCGATGGTGATGTCGGTCTTGCCTTCGGTGGTGGTGGTTGAGCCGATGGGTAAGGCTGTGGTGGTGCTTTGTATCCAGGTGGTGGCGTAGGAGGTGGCTTCGGCGTGAACCTGTTGACCCTTGGTGCAGGCACTGTTGGGTCCTGGATCGTGACCCATTCAGGAATCCACGACCTCGGCGGTTCTGGTGGCCAAACTCCGTCACCAAACTTCAAGACTTTTCTCCATCCACTTGCAGCCACTTGTACCCCAGATTGTCCTCCACCAGCCTGAGTCTCAGAGAGGGTTGTCATGAAATCCCTCAAGGCAGAAAAGCATTTGTTTCTTTTCTTGATCTCACCGTGGTTGCCCTCCTCAACGTTGATGACATTGTAGCCATGGTTCTGCAAGATTTCCGAAGTGAGCATCAGAGATGGTTGAATCTTGGCAAAATAGTCGTCAATCTTCCTGACGTTCGCCCTTGCAATCTCGGAAAAATGCCACAACCTATCCAGCTTCGCCCTGGCCCTGAAGATCGGTGGCGATAGAGCCAAAATGCAGGTGAAATGGTTCACTGCGGCAGCTCGTTCGCGGCCCAACTTGGTATTCTGCTCGATGAGGTCATTGATCGTTGTCTCCAACGTCATAGGATCTACCATCTCTCCCTCATCGTCGACCTTTTGGTTGTAGCATCTCCATGCATGCCCAAGATGGATGACTTGACGTTGCCACTCATCGAGCATCGCATTGAATGTGTTCTGGGTTGATGTCGACTGCCAGGTCGTGCCCATGTCGAAGTAGTGGAGCTCTCGATGAATCGCTCTGAACGAGATGGTGATGGGTGCGTCGGGGACGGATGGATTGAGAACTCCGTCCTTCTTCCTCGTTGCACTCAGCCAAGTATCCTCTGCTGGGACAGATTGGTTCACACCTCGTATACCTCCGAAAGGTCGAAGCTTGAATTCACGAAGATGGTCACGTAGCATCGAGACCGTGAATGCTCCATCAGTTCGAATTGGGTGAGGTACGTGGAAGTTCTTAATGCACTCCCACATGTTTCCCAATCCATTGATGCATTCCGATGTGCAAAACCCAAGAACTTTGTGGTTGTTCCGAGATGCCAGTTGGACAAAGGTCTTCATATAGGTGGTGCACTTGTCCAAGAATCTTTTGGCTCCAGTGTTGAGCTCCTCCTGGTTCTTGATCAATTCCAGGAGCTGGAGGTACAGTGTGATCGCCTCCACCTCGGACCGGTTCGATGGCACCTTCCCCAAGTAGCAGGCTGAAGCCGCCGCGATCGGACTAATTCCAATCGCATGCCACTTGTTGACCGTCACGTCAGGCTGGCTGTTGATGGTCGGGTCGTACTCCTTGTACATGGCTGGAATGACACTTTGCCTGCCATTCTCCCTCAACGTGATGAGGATCTTGCCGATGTCATTGAGATCATGTTGCGCAGAACCAATGATCTGCGTGTAGTTCGACATGGCAACCTTACCGATCGGTTCACGTAATCCTGGTCGGCGACGTCCGATCCAGTTTCCGATCCCCTGTTCGGTGGTGCACAGCGAGTGAGCCCTTTCGAGATCACGTACTTCCGGTCGGCGACGTCCGAACCGGTTTCCGATCACTCGTCCGGTGTCACACGATGGGTGAGAAGCCGCAAAAGTCTTGCAAGATTGACTTCCCGTAGTTTGATGTCCTGAGAAATCAGGGTCAACATTGATCCGACATCTGTTCTTGTGAAACATCATCAACCACATGAGATCTGCTGCAACTTCATCATTGTTGTATGCAACTGATACCGCTGTCTTCTTGACGGAACGTCTATCATGCATGCAACTGCTGCATGTGTCATCTTCATTTGACAACGACTTCTTGAACCGAATAGACACGTCCCGACATATCGTTTTCAAGATGATGTCGACGATCTGCTGGGTGTAGGTCTGAGTAACCTTTGTTTCACGACCTTCACACTTCCCATGATCATGTCTTCGGTCACATTTCTTGTGTAAATCAAACTTGACCCCCCACGATACAATCCTCCACGGCTTCTTAATAGGAACATGACGATCATCAAACTGTGTCTTCAGACCGTACATACATCCGTCAAAGTCATGGACATGTGAATCTGTACCTTCAATCATGCACTTCATCCGTTCATCATGCCAATAGTCGCAACCTCTTGGTAATTCCAATAGTGCCATGGCATCCAACTTTATCACTTTCAGAAGACAATTTGAAAACTCTTCCCACAACTTCCAGTATAGACGTGCTTTGGCGTTGATCCAATGAGCAGTAAGCCAACTGACTCTTTTGTTCAGCCTGTTCCACGGAGATCCGCCTGTGCAAGGTCCAGCGAAGAAGACGCAATCCTTGTTGCTGCGGAGGCATCTCCTCCATTTCGCACTCCCATATCTGGAGAGAAGGTCATCATCCTCTGTAATCAATTCCAGATGAATAGATGCATCCATAATTGCACTGTATCTCTTTGTCATCAAACTTGAAGGCTCAGCACACATCAATATCATAGCGGGTGTACTTTCGGGCAATTCTTGCAATGTAATAGTAACGTTCTTCCCCAAATATTTTGTACTCTCGAGATCGGGAATAGATCTGACGAACGTATACTTCAAGCATTGCCCATTGTCACGAACCAATAATAGATTGATCACACTGTCCGCAAATATGTTTAACCAATTGTCATTCTTGTTCTCCTCGATCATCATCCGATATGTGTGGGGAATAAATATTTTGTTCGGTGAAATGATGTCCAGACCCATGGCGTGAACACAAGCCATCAGATTATCATCCATAATGCAACTCGCAATCGGAAGAACCTCCTGATGTCTTAACACGCGAAAGATAGACTTTCCAGTCCAGAACTCATTTCTGTTGTTTGACCTTTCTCCATTCTCACCAGGGAGACGCCAATTACTTTTGTCCACCCTCACATTTGACTGGAACTTCAATTGAGTTTCTCTCCAATCTTGAATCAAACGATGATCACAGGGACAATCTTCACAATCACTTGGAACGAACATTTCTCTTCTTGGTATATTGTGGATCCTCTCCAGAATATGATCACCTATCCATCTCCATTCATCACGAACAGGAACTTCATCATGACCACATTCAGTTGCTGATGCTACTTTCTTGGTGTTTCTTCTCCGTACATGCGATTTTGCTGACTGTAAACTCTTTGTTTTGGAACTTGGCGACTTTGAATCCTCCATGCCTCTCCCCCCATGAACAAGGCGTACTAGGGCATTGATCACCCTTATAGTCATGGGATTCCCGTCATGTAACGTAAACGGAATCTTCTGAGTACGTTTAGCTTGCTCAAAGAGTATTTCAGTGCTGAATGTGAGGCTCGGATGATTGTCCAGTTCAAACGTCGCCGCACGTGAGAACTGTTCTCTGGCCGCCGTCGACGCACATGCGGGCAGTGAGACAATCGGAGCGGAAGTGGGGGAATGATATTGAAAACATGCCCTTTCAATCCATTTGTCAAAACGTGATTGTTGTAACAATGGTGGAACACGATCCTCAACTCTTTCCCACTTCCCGTGGACTAAGATCCAGGTGCTCCGAAGGCAATCTGCAGGAAGTTTGACACCAGCTGGTCTTGTTCTGAACAATGTAGGGGTTTTGACCACAAAGATAGGATCCATACCAGGTAGCTCTTGAAGCTTTTCTCGACTTGAAAGACCCTTACGGTACACCTCAGGTGGCAGTATGGGTGTTTCAGTGTATGGAAAATTAGGAACCTCATCTGTCCTTGACTGAAAAACTTGACGAACTGTAGTGTCAACATCCGTAGTGGGCTGCACTAGGTCTGCCAATTGCTTCGAACCAAGGTCTTCGGGTTCCAAAAGATTGATCAACATGCATGCCTTTTTCCAGGCAAGTGGGTTTGTAAAACCTTTTGTGTGGATGTCCGCGGCCACCTTCGCTGTGATCTCATACATGAGAACAAAGTGATCTTTGCTGAAATGCTCATGTAATGACGTAATAGAAATTCCATGAGTCCTTTCCAAATGCCGCATTGTTGGATTCCTTCCAGAACGAACCACACCAATCATCCCTTGGTTGTCATCATGAAACAACAGCTTGGGAGAAGATTCTGTAAGCGTTTCCCAAATACTGAGCGCAGGAAGACCCATTGTTCGAAGGGTTATATCAGCGGCTACAATCTCAGCTTCAGGTGTAGAATGGCTCACACACCCCTGGCGCTTGCTTCCACCAGCTAACGGAAACCGAGTATGTTTCCCCTGAATATGCATATGAGAACCTGATGTGGACCTCAAAGATTGTGCACATCCTGCAAAGTCAGCATCTGCATATAACGCAATGGATAGATCTTTCATGTCATTGCCGACCCATCCGATCATTCTCTTCCCTAAGGTAGAGTTGACATAGCACATAAGATGGTATAGTTTTGCATCATCTTGTATGGACCATTTTGTCACATTGCGTGCTAATGTATTGATCGATCTCAACAAATCAAATCGGGCGATCCTTGCTGCATATAGAAGCTTCATCAAGATGCTAGCAGCATGAGGGGCAAGTGCACCTCGTTGGACTTCAACAGATTCCGGCCGAGAATCGGAGGCACCGGGCTGTAAGGCAACCGGCGATCCAGGATCAAATTTTGTTGAACACCAAGGACATTGAACTGCATGCTTAGGGTCCCCAGGTGCTGGTGCTCGAGACTTATGTTGTTTTGTCTCTTCGGGGAGACTAGGCGTTGAGACCTGTTTTAATTTGGTATCCTTCCCAACAAGTTCAAGATACCTTTCAACAGAGAGCTTTAAAAGACCCTCCATATTGTAGGTCATAGTTGTGACCTCTGTGCCATCATAAAGGCGATTGGTTCCTTTGCTTAGCAAACAACCAAGATAAAGACCCAGATCAGTCTCTGGTTCTATGCGCAGCTTAGACCTTAACATTTCCCAACCTTTCGTGAGGTTCTGCGCTGGTCCAGCTAACTTTAGATCATCCACATAGATGACTAACAAAAGTTTGAGTTCCTTATGGAAATACATTGATGGCCATTCCTCCCCTACTGGCATAAAACCAATTTCACGGACATGTTTGTCACAATGTTGTTCCCACATTGTGCCCGCATCAGGATGACCATAAAGTGCTTTGACAAGTCGCACTACCGGTCTTCTGAACTTCCGGATGTCAACGTCGTCCGGCCATGCATCTTCAGGGAGCTCGACCCAACAAGGAGGTCCCGTAAGCCTCGCTTGAATATAAGCTTGTATAGCGTCTGCTAACTTCACATTGTGACCGGGGATGCCACCATAGAAATCTGCCCATCGGGAGGCTTCAAATGTCGCTGGGGAATTGCCGAGGTCCTGAAAGAACGCGGCTTCCCAGTGTTGATTCTTAACTTGATTGCCAAGCAAGACGCCTCTTCCTTTGAACTTGCGTCCAGGGCTCCCCTTTGGTAGCTGGTAGTTCTTCTCGACACAAATGCCGTGAACTCGTGCCATATGGACTTCTTTCTTCTCACGTTTTGCCTCTGCAACAGCATCATCGTACTCACGAATAACGGAGAAGTCATACACTCCCTGCTTATGCTGTCCCAACCACTCATTCCTCATAGAAGCCTTGGCGTCCGGGTCTTCCATCATCTCTTTGCGACCAACAGGACGTGAGACCATCGCATTGAACAACTTCCCAAACCTCACATCAGTTTGACCGAACTTCTCACGATGTTCAAGGTCTTGATGAACACAAGGCATACAAGGAACTGAACTCACGAAGTGGTTGACCTTGGACTTGCCGTTGGAGTCTGTTGAGGTAGGAGTCGCTGTTGCAACATGAGCAGGTGCTGTGACTTTCCCGGTATTGAAGTCATAGTGAACATCTTTCCATTGAGCTCTTGGTCCAATTCCAACTTCATGTTCGGACCATTCGTCCCATTCGTTCAAGAACTCTTGACCATCATCACTTGGGACGTTTGTACTCGTTTCACTTGGTGCTGATGGAGAAATGGCATCACGCTTCTTGATGTCATCGAGATCACTCGCTCCATGGGACGTCGACGAACGTTCCCATGGGTTGCGACCTCGGTTGTGGATCGGTCTCGCCATCGGATCGTGGGGCGTAGATATACGTTCCCACTCTCCTCGGAGCGTCTCCACGTTGACAGCAGCGTCCTTTCCACCATCTTTGCCTGAGCTCTCCTTTGACTTCTTATTATCCTTTTTCTTCTTCTTTCGGCTTTCATCTTTGGCTGGATCTTTGGAGGAACTTGAATCATGTTTCTTCTTCACGGAGATTTCGGCCTTGGCCTTCTTTTCTTTCTCCTTCTTCAACTTGATCTCCTTGAGCTTCTCAGCTTCTTCTTCAAGTTTTCCACGACGAATGATGACGTCTCTCTCCTTAGCAGATAGTGCTCTCCATTCTTCAGGACTGTAGCTGCTCTTTGGCCTTGGTGACCCTCGTACTTCTTTGCGACCATCTGGACCAACACGATAAGGTCGCCCACGCTTATCGAGCTTGACGTGCTCTCCAATGTCGCTGAGGTAGATGATGCCGTCACCAGGTTTGCCCATAGAGTGATGTTCAGGCCCATCATAAGGAGGTTCACCATCAGGAGGAGGTAGAGGAGGACCATCAACGACTTCTACATCATCAGACTTCTCTTTGTCGAGTTTGATGTCCATTTCCTCCATCATGCGATGAAACTCTTCTTCCTGATGTTCAACTCGATTGATGATCTTGTTCTTCTTGGGTTTGTCATCACCATCGCCCTCGTCATCGTCGTCTCCATCATCATCATCATCATCATCATCATCATCATCGTCTTGTTGATCTTCAAGAAAATCTGGCGATCCTTCAAGACGATCTTTCACTGCTAACCCTTCCAATGTGGTGTTCGCCTTCTCGTAGATGTCCTTGCATGGGAACGTCAATGGCAAGTGCACTTCGATCTTCTCAGTGAGATGGGGATGGCGTAGCTTGTCAATGATTGTCTTAGCATTGAACGAGTAGTTCTGCTTCGTCATGTCTGACAATGCCCATGCCATATATTGCCTTCGCCAATTGACACCTGGAGCTATCTCATAGCCAGCAAAGATACCAGGGATACCTTTGGGATCAAACTTGTGAGCTTGTTCATTGGCTCTGGCTCCACTTGGTTTAAAGTAAACCAATGCACCAAATGGGATCTTGTTGCCCTTGAACTCGGCGCCATGGAGCTTACACCAAGCACTCACATCATCTTCACCAGGTTCCACATTGAGTAGGTGACATACACATCGTATGGCGAACTTCCAGAAACATGCTGGTAGCCCAGCCTCGAGTAAGCATGTGGTAGTAGTTGCAATGACGAACTGGTTGTAGCGCTCGGCAAGAGAATTCGTCGAAGGTCTTCCCGGTAGAGCATGGTCGAAGGGAATCTTGAGAGCCTCCATGCCCTTGACAAACTGTCTGGCCTTGTCGGAGTAGGCTTCCCTGATTGTTCGTCTTCCCATGAAATACTTGACTGCCCTCACAACATCTTCAGTGTTCTTGGTTGGAGAAGGGTAACTCTGAATGATGCCGGTATACCTGTCTCGAATGACAAGAATCTCTTTGACCGTGTCATAGCCCAACTTGGTCGTCTTGCGAGTATCCATGAAGTCGAAGGTGATGAGGTCGCCGAACTTTGTAAGCTTTCGGCGGAATGCACCACGGTAGGTCTTGTGATGCTTCATCTTAGCCCTAACACAAGAATTGCAGTACGGGTTCTTGTATCGATGTGTCAGAAGATGTTCAAGAGTACGAGCTTCATGTTTCAACGTACCTCTCTTTGACAGACGTACCCCTCCATCAGGATCATCAACATCGATATCATCCTCATCATCTTCTTCTTCAGGTGGTCCATGTTCAACACCAATTTCATCTTCATCGGATTGATCGACTTCTGGAGCATCATCAGTTGCTGGTACTCGATCGTCATCATCTTCTTTATCTTCATCCGCACCAGGGACTTCATCGACATGTGCTTCATCATCATCTGGATCTTCCCCGCGGATGGACTGTTCATAATCATCATCATCATCGAGTTCTTCACCAGCTGCTGCCGGAGTCGTCTTTCTTTTGGAACGCTTCTTCTTCTTCTTCGTCTTCTTCAGAGACTTTGTTGGACCGTCGACGTACGTACCAACTCCATCATCTGATTCGGACATTTCATCACCGCTCTCACCATCAAGATAGATCGTCCTTGATGCATGGTTGTTGCCGTTAAGACCCAACACTTTCATCACTAACTCGGCCTCGTAGTCTGACGATGGCCGGTAGTCCTTGGCTCCAAGGTAGACATATGGGATGAGGTCATGAACTTCCATCTTGATCTTGCCACCCTCGGAGTTGATCATGTAGGGTTTTCTACCGCTAGGCCAAACAAACGTATAGCCTTGCTCCATGCATCGTTTTCCCAACGACAAAACAGATGGGGTATCTTCCAACACATGAGCCCTTGCAGGATCATTGAACGTGTCGAAGTCCAGATCCACCATTGTAGTGGTTGATGTGATGCCATTCGCAGTGTGGAAATTAACTCGATCACTCTGGTAGGTGTCAATGTCCATCCTATCCACTCTCGTAGATGAGATAAGATTGTGACCGCTGCCAGAGTCCATAATGAAACGTCGGTCCTTGAGCTCGATCGGCATAGTGATGCACATGACATTGTCACGACGACCCAATTGTCCTGGAACATGAGGAATCACTTCCTCATAGCATATCTCAGCTCGTGAGTTGCTCTCCAAGAAATCAAGGTTGTTGATCTTGAGCTTGATGTCATTCTTGGGTCCCAGGATGATGTGTACTTCATCAACATCGGAAAACTCACCATAGTCGTCCATCAATATGCCAATTGCACGTGCTCTTGTCATTCCCAACTTGGATTGTAATACCCATTGTTGGTCATCCATGATGTCTTTGGTAGTCCTGCACGTCAGTGACTTCTTCTGAGCTCTGGACATGTTTCTCTTTGGTTTCCTGTTGGAACACTCCACAAAATCAGGCTTCACGTACACGATGGTTTCCACTTTGTCATTGAACTTGACATCCATCTTGTTCTTCTTCTCGATAGGCACTGCGTTGACGATGAAATCGTCATCGTACTCACGGACTAAAGCCGGAGTCGCTTTGGCGTCGGGCGTCTTTGTAGAAGGCGCCGCTCTCTTGCCCTTCATGTTTGGGTCATGCTTGAAGGTACACTTGTCACCTTTCTGACAATCGCCCTTTAACCAACCATAGCAATGTCGATCCTTCTTCCCACCAGGAGTCTGTGACCTTCTTGGAGTAGCCGATCTGCTGTTCTTGCCTTTGCCACCTTTGTCCTTCCTTTTGTCCCAATGATATTGGGAGTGACTGTATTGGCATTTGTCACCATGTTTGCAATTGCCCTTGTTGAAGTGGAAGTGACAGAAGGTCTTCGAAGTATCCCGTGTGGAAGGTGATCTCGATCGTTTGCCACCCTTGCCTTTCCCCTTGCCATGGCTCTTGGGATTGCCGGAAGGTAGAACAGGAGCTCCAGGTTTGCCTTTGGGTGCTGGAGCACTCGGTTTTCCACCCTTCCCATCTTTCGGCGTAGGCGCCGGAGCCGTCGGCTTCGGAGCTGGGGTAGAAGGCTTACCAAGATTGGTATAGTCCGTGGCAAACTTGTCCCTGGCCGCGATATTGCGGTCTTCGCGTGCACGTGCTATGTGCCTCCTCATTATCTCCAAGAGTTCACTATACGATTTCTTCTTGTCATCATTGTCCCTACCCTTGAAGATCGTGAGGTCAACGTGCAACGCTTGGGAACCATCAATCTTCCTCAGCAGATGATCACGCAGTGTGTTGTCAGATGGAATGTCCTCAGCTTTCATGTTGGCGATGATCTCAATCCAAGCATGGAGGAACTTGTCCATCTCTTTGTCACCACGATACTGTAGCTTGTAGATGTGGCTGGCATTGAACAATACTTCATCTTTTGATGTTGTTCTGAAATGATCTAACACCATTGCCAAAATCTCCCTGCCCATCAGGAAATTTCCTTCTTTTCACAGAACTTGACTCCTCTGTCTGATCCGAACCTTGACCTCCGATGCCGTCTCGCCAGCGGAGTCTACCATGTTCTGCAAGGCAATGGACAACTTGGAGTCAATGGATTGGAAACGGAATTCTCCTGAATCGGCAAGTTCGGCATAGTCAGGACTGGGTAATAGAGCAGGAGATGGCCATCTTCTCCATGCAGCCGTGTCTGGATCACCTGATGCAACACATACGGCCTGCACGACATTGGATCGCCAAACATCAAGGTCTTGACATTTTGGCCATGGTTTGACAGTGACCTTCTCGTGCTCCTTCCTGGAAATCCTGGTTACCCAATCTTTGCCATCTTGACCAGCATCACTGTTTGCAACACTAGCATCTTTGCCATCCTTCCGTTCCCAAAGTCCAGGAGGATTATCAGGAACGGGCTCAAACTCAGGGGTTTTGTTGTCTTTCAAGGATTCTTGCCCTTCTTCAGCTTGTTCCAGCCAACTTTGGTACTCTTTCATCTCGTCATAGTTCTGTTGAGCTTGTTCTTCAGACCGACGAAGCTTCTCACGAAGTTCATCGATCTCACTGTTGGTCTGGTTCTTGATGGCATTGCTCATGCTAGGTGATGGTGGTGGAGGTAGAGCAGGATCATGATTCTTGATCGTAGAGGATGCTTTGGGAGTACCCATAGGTGTTGAAATCGATACTGCAAATGATGGAGTTTTGCCAGTAAGTGCGGTCGTCCTCGGCACTAGGGTCGTAGGAGGCACAGCTGATGGTGCAGCTGGTACTGTAGCTCTGGCCGATACTCTGCTCCATGATGCTGGCACTGTGCTCATCGTCAGCCTTGCATCGTGAAGTGATTGCTTCAGCGAGTCATTCTTTCTGATCGCATGGTCACGTTCAGAGCATGCCGACTGATAGAGCTTCTTGTACCTGTCAGCCTCCGCTTCTTCGGCGTCGATGAGTGCCTCAGTGAGTTTCGGGTTGCTTTCGACTGCTTCTTGAAGTCGACTGATCTCCATGTTGGCTTTGTGAAGTTCTTCACGCAATTCTTCATTCACCTTGGCATTGTCTTCATCACCACCAGCATGAAATCGAGATCCAAGAAGTTCAGCAACTCGTGTTCTCAACTGGTTGGTGGACTCAATCAGAGCCATGTTCTCATCCATGAGTTCGTCCTTGACGCGCTCGATGGTGATCTCCCTGTCCTTGAATGCACTGAGTTCATCATGTTTGAACTGGCGGAACTCGTTCCTCTCATCAGTGAGTCGATTTGAAAACCATTCCCTGGTAGCACTCTCGTTCTCGTTGATTCTCATGAGGCTTCTGATCTCCACCTCGGGCTCATTGTGCTTCCAGTTGTACTCTTCCTCTCTCTCCCGAATCATGTTCTTCATGTCACGAACCTTCAAAATGTGATCACGGTTCGCATCATCCCTGATAGCAATGAGGTTGTCCTTGTGCGATAAACTAGCAGTCAGTTCATCAATAGTTGATTGCATCTCTACCAATTGTTCATCACGTACTGCAACAGCTTGTTGGCCATATTCCATGATCATCTCATTGTTGTCAGCCATCATCTGTGATTTCTCTGATAGTTTCAGTTTCAATTGCTCCATTTCTTCCTTGCTCGCATTCTCCCTGTCTTGGACATATTGTGTACATGCTTCACGCAGTTGTAGCCCATCTTGACGAAAGTGAACAGTCATAGCTTCGGATGTTTCATGCTGCCGACAAATGAGCTGTGATGCGTTCTCCAGTTCCGTGAGATACTTTCCCCTCATCTCCATACTTTCCCGAACAATGTGTGCCGCACCTGCTTCAGCGAGTTGACCACGCTTCTCCAGCTCGATGATCCTCATCGTTGAACCTTCGTCCAGGAGATGCGCCTCAGCCAGTGCGATCGACTGCTCTTCAAGTACATGTTGTGCATCGATGAGGGAAACTCTCATGAATTCCATCTCGGAGTTGACATGCTCTTGATATTCTTCATGATGTTGATGTGAATAGATCTCCATATTGCTAATCATCTGACCACGGTGTGCAAGAACATCCTGATACAGACTTAGTCTGTTTTCCAGTTCAGTCCTTGCCCGTTCGCTCCTCTCCAGCTTCTCGGTATTGTGCTGTAGTTGACGTCGAAGACGTGCCTCGCTCTCGTTCCTCGTAGCGCTGGTCGACGATTTGCGTTTGGATGAGGTGGTAGATTTACCTGCCTCATCCTCCCGCGTGGCCGCGCCCGACGGGCCTCGGCCACCACCGTCTTCCGCAATGCGAGATCTTGGAGCGCGAGGTGATCTTGCCGATGTTGATCTTCTGGCACTTCCTCCTCGAGCTACATCAGCTTGATTGACCACAGTGAAGCTGCTTGTCGATGCTATACTTCCAGCAGCACGGTAGGACATCGTGCCGCCGCCGCCACTCTCTTGGGATCCAGGCGTGTCATTGATCGCCTGGGCCGGAGCAGCATTCGCTCCGAAGGAAAAGCTTGTGTCGTTGCTGCTCGACTGGTTCTTCTGCGACATCTTCTTGTTGTCAGTCCACCTCCGTTTGCTCCAAGCTTACGTCTTGTAGTAGGGCAGGAGGACCAGGATGCCGAAGGGGTTGAAGGTAAAGTTGTGGGACCACCGTACGCCCAGTGATGAGCGTACGGCTGATAACCTGTGAATGGGTTGTTCCCTTTCGGATTGGGTGTAGTTGCCCTTGGGGATGTTCGTGCCTGTGTCCTTCACCTGAACCAATGCGCAGCACGGGCGACAGCCTTTTTCATCCGCGTCGGAGCTGTTTGGTGGCTTGAGCCACAGGCAGCGGGAGCAGCTGAACTGTGCATGCGTGCATCTGAAGCTCTACTGTGACCTAGGTTCCAATCTCAATATATATATATATTTCCAATTCCCTTGGTCCTGGAAATAGATGCCAAAAAGTAACTTATCTGCAACTTATCTAAGAAAAAATGAAGTAGTTAACATTTAAATAGACTCAAATATAATGGCTCCTTGCCAAACAATCTGCATACATATGGATCCACCTAAAGAAATCAAATTCCAAAGGCCCACTTTCAATCGCAAAACCTTTGGTTTTGACGCCTCACAGGCCAAAAACCACGGAATTTGCGATGTTTTTTGTCCTTGGTAGCAAAAAACACAGTATTTACAGTGTTTTTTGGGCAGCACGTAGCAAAAACACTAGTATTTACGCAGTTTTCATCATGTTGCAAGAACTATTTTTCCATGCAAAAGTCACCAAACGCCGGAAAATTACAGTGCAGTGTTTTGGGTATGCTGTTAGGGTTCGTGGGGGGGGTGGGTGGGCGGGTGGCGGGGGGTTGGGGGAGGTCCTAAAGTGCACAGTACTCTCCTGAATAATCAGGCAACGGGGCTGGCCACCCTCCCCTTTACTTCGTAAAGTACAACTCAAGGTAGCCCCACTGGAGCTACCTTTCGTGATATGTTGAAATATGTTGAAAATGTTGAAATATGTTCAAATATGATGAGCTATGTTGAAATGTGTTGAACTATGTTGAACTATGTTGAAATCTGGTGGATAATGCTGAAATATGTTGAAACATGTTGAAAAATGGTGAAATACTTCGAAATATGTTGAAACATACCGAAATATGTTGAATTATTTTGAGATAGGTTGCAACACGTTGAAATTTGTTGAAACATGATATATGTTGAAAAATGATGAAATATGTTGAACTATGTCGAAGAGTGCTGAAATATGTTGACATATGTTGAAATATTTTGAAAAATGTTGAAATGGCAATGTTCTGGGATACTTCATGACATCATGATAAAACTCAAACCGTTTCTTTTGTAATGACGGTTGCGCGGCACAATCGTTGCTCGTGTTTTGCTTGAAAGAGCACGAGACCAACTTTGGAAGTTGAATGTCGCTTCTGTGCACTAGTTCAAAGGTGGGCTACGCACGCAACAATGCGAGTAAGCATGCAGAGGAGAAAAACGAAGTGAAGCTGCAGGCTGCCCTATGTTTTGGTAGCCGCTGCCACAGAACGAAGGCATTGCAAATGCGAAGGACAGCATTAATACCGCCACTGTGGCAATCTCCAGGAATTTAAGGTCCTGCTAGTGTCCTATTCGCACAGTGCAAAGAAGGGGGTAGGGTAGTTCCAAAGAATAGGGAAAAGGACAAAAGGGGACCTTTGCAGTACTAGATGCGCAAGACAATGCAACAAAGGTGCTTGTTTGATTCATTTGTTGATCGAGCGAATGACGGCTTCATGAGTGTATGGGCATGTGCTGGCTGCACGCGCTGGCCGCTTTTGCATGCACACCTGACGCTGGTGAAGCCTTCAAGTGCGTGTGTTTGTAACAAAGGCAGGCCACGGGTATCCGAGCATTCCAATTTACATCAACTTCACCATTCAAAGAGGATATGCAGTATCAACAGTGTCACTTCATGAACACTACTGTTTGTTTGCATTGAACTTGGACACGGATGTTTT
>CAMXCT020000817.1:73325-86301 GCA_947184155.2 Cladocopium goreaui
GTGGGCCCTCTGCTGCGTGGTGCAGCGGAATGGTGCGGCTTTGCTGCGCCGAGTGGCCGCTGCCGTTGTCTATGCTGCTGCTGACTGGCCTTCTCGGCATTCCGCACTACGCCTCCAAGTGGGGGATGCGGGCTTGGATGCAGCGCTGTCTGCAGCGCGGCTCTGGGTACGGAGTAGTGCAGCTTGGATGCGTGGTTTTAGCCACGCCGACACAGAGTATGAAAGAACAGAGGAATTCAAAAATGCATCAAGAAGAAAAACATCAAAAAAAAAGAAAAAAAGCAAAATCAAAAAAACAAAGAAAAAGAAGAGCTGGAAAGCCAAAAAAAAAAAGAAGAAGTGACATCCTTCAGAAAAAAGCTCGTAGTGAGCAACAGAAGGATGACCAGGGTTGGCTGGGCGCCGTGGCTGCGGCTGTGCTGCTGCTTGTGTCTGCTTTTGCCTGCCTCTGCATGTCAGGAAACCTGGGCTGATTTCGCTTCGATCTCAGCCCCATGGAATCCGTCCACTGAACTTTGTGGACAGAAAGCACCGCCTGATCTCGAAATGACCTCGGGCCTTTGGAAAAGCATCAGTTTCTCTACCGGCCTTCCTGGTATGGCAAAGACGCATATCAAAGGCCCCCCAGAACACCTCGACGTCACCAGTGGGCAAGCCATGTCGGCTGCCTGTCGACGTCGTGTGCGCTGTCACTCCGCCGTGCCGCTGCTTGTTGCTCCGCGGCGCTGGGAGATGCTGCGCTTGAGTATAGATGGAGCACGTGAGATTTTGATTTCGAGGCTGCAGCAGTTTCTTGCCGGAATTGATGCCTGGCTTTTGCAGTCGCCTCTGTGGCTCATGTGTGTTGGGTTGAGTTTTTTGGGAGAGTTATGCCATTGGTTACTGTGGTTGTATGTTCGTCGGTACTATCCGGTCACCATTAAACCCCCCAGAAGACTTGTTCGACCTAAGCTGCGTAAAGTGGCGGTTCCCACTTGGTTTCAGCTACTCAAAAGAACAGGTCCATGGCGACAAGCATGCCAACGGTGCCTGTGTGACACTGTGGTCCAAAAAGCTAGGATGGTTGGTCCGCAGAGAATTTGTGGAATTAGAGGTGCTAGGGGTCTGGGCAATTGTTTCAGAGCGGCCCCTTTGAAAAGCATTGGCTGTCAAGACAATGCTCGGGTCCGAAAGTGCGTCTTTTTGATCCAAAACAGATGGAATATTCAGGTGCCAAAAACACCTGAAGTTGCGTTTCAATGTGCTGCAACGTCCAGCCCTCAGATTGCCAACGCCATGGATTCGCAATGCGCACAACCAGCCGGTCCAAGGGGACATCTTGGCAATAGGGTTGTGCATGCCGTCACAAGTTTTTTGGACAAATGGAACAGTCACTCTCAGTGCATGGCTGCCAAAATAAACAAGGAAACTGATGATGCTCACAGTGGAAAAGAAAATCATTTCGGATTGCCTCAGTGGGCTTGGAATCTCAGGGGTGGTATGCCTATGGGGTCCCGTGTCACGCGCAGAAAAAGACAAGAAAAGCAAGACAACAACAGTCTTGCCAGTGCCCTGGGAGAATTTTTGTCACAATGGCAGAAACAACACCCGCCAGCACGGAAAACACAGAAAACCAGTTCTACGGCGTCTTCCCAGGATTGGTACAAGGGGTCGAGCGATGATTACGACTATGGTTATTGGAATTACGAGGCCCCCCAAACTCATTCTGATGAGAATTTGGTTCAAACCTTGTTGACTTTCTTGAATACTTGTCAACAACAAAAAACCAAAGACGAAGAGGTGGTTGAACACTTGCAAAACACTCTCTGGGAATGGGAGCAAACCAAACGTCCTGCCCAATGCGCGAACCTCAGAAACAACTTTGGGGTTGAGCAGTCGGGAAAAACCACGGTCAGACCACAGTCGCAACCTCAGATCGCGCGCGGTCCGCCTATCAGTGCTGTCAACCCTTGTGAATGGTCAATGGCCATCAAACTGGGGCATAAGAATGCTTACATTCAACAAGTTGGTGACGGGAAACAGAGTGAGTACAACTTGGTGTGTGTTCGAAGCCTGGATGATTTATTGGAAATCCAAGACATGAGAAAAGCCATGGAATGTCTTTCTCCATTATCTGTTTTGATTGATGGTAAAGTTTCATTGGCTGAAGGTCGGCATGTGAAGGTGTCAGTTAAACGTGGCCCAAATAGAATGAAACTTGAAAAAATGACTTTTGCTTGCCTTGGTTTGGCTTCTTTGGCTCCCAAACCTAGGGATCCCAAAACTACCAATCTTCAGAAATATCAGCCTGATCCCAAAGTCTCCATCCGGGTCTGCGCTCCTGCTCAGTATCGAGAGGCCTTTTTGCCACAAGGGGAATGGGACAAAGCGAAGTCCATTTTGACCGAAATGGCCAACTGGAAAGTGACGCCCGTGTCAACCCTTGTCGGCGGAACATGGCAATGGAAAAAAGTAGGCAAGTGCCATACTCTTGTCGGCCACCTTCGTGTGAGCCCTAAGGTGGCTGCTGCTCTCGAATCTCAAAGCGGAAAGCGGGCGATTTTTGTCACAGCTACTGGGGTTGGGCGACGTCCTGAAAAGGTCAGATGGCTTCTCAAAGCGGCTTCCATGACTTGTGATAATTATCTCCGGCAAAGCATGAATGAGGCCATTGCTCGTGGCCAATCCTTGAAATTTCGGATGGGTGGAGGTTCGGATATTGGTATTCTGTATCTTCCCACTGATAGCATACCCAAAAAGAATATCCACGTTCATATTGACGGTGTCCCGAGAAGTTGGGACGCCACGCATGTCACGACTTTCATGGAAGAACAAGGGTGGGAACAAGTTGCGCCCATCACCTGGAGAAATTTCCGTCGCCAGGTCAAATGGATTTTGAAAGCTCAGCCTCCTGATGATCCTTATGATCCAACCAATTCCAATTGCACTTGGCATTATGTGGACGATGTTGACCAAAGTTTAGAAATCCATGTCACTAAGGCGGAGGGTCGGTTTCCTAAGCCTCAGCATGTGCAGCCTGCCACTCCTCCAAAGCGCAGGTTCGAAACACAGAAACGAACTCATGAGGATCATGAAGTTCTTGATACACAGATTGATGAACCTGAAAACAGTGAAGAAGATGAAGAGGCCGTTGAGGGTGATGGCAACGGCCAAGAGAAAGAACGCCCCAGAAGCCGAAGCCCAGCTAGGGTTAAGCCGAAAAAGTTGGACTTCAAAGAAACCACGGAAATGATCAAACCGGAATGGGATGAAATTGCTGATCTTATCAACAACAAAGGTTTTGAAGAAGTTGATTTTGGGGGAAACGGAGATTGCGGATTCAGGGCCATTGGCTGCGCCTTGGATTACTACAAAGATCCTACCCAAGTCAGGACGCCAGAACAATGCCAACGTGCTGGCGCCAAACTCAGAAGTCAGGTGGTGACCCACTGCCGCAAACATGAAAAGAGCTTCCTTCCCTTTTTCGCTCCTGATCCTGAAACTGCTAACGAGGATCCTACTTTGCAATCACAATCCTCGTTTCAAGATTGGCTCGATGCTATGGGTCGACCTCGAACCTGGATTGATGGGATCGCACTGAGGGCCCTGTCCATCAAAACGGGTCATGTGATTGTAATTTGGAAGAAGGAAAACAAGAAGGCGCCGTGGCGGCGTACCACGTTGGCTCCTACCTTTGACCAAGGATGGGCCAAAGCAGCTAAGGGAACCCAGCCAATTGCTGTCCTTTTGAAGGATGATCACTACACTTGGCTCAAACCTCCACAAAAAGAGACCGTGCCCAATGCATGGTTAAAAGAAACGGTTTTTCCTGCCAGACATGAACTTCAAGGCGCTGCCAAGTCTTCGTCAAGCATGGCCACTCCTTCGGTCCACACCATTTCGTTGCATGGTAAAAGTGCTAGGAGTTCTCGAAAACCCACGAATAATTTTAGTGATATGCCAACACCTTCTGCTCACACCATTGTTGGCCAGAACATGTTCGACTCGCCTTGTAAAACCAAGGCTTCCAAGCAACGCTCCAAAGGTAAAAAAAGAGTCCTTTGAAGCGACTCAAACAGATGAGTCGAAGTCACACCACCAAGGACGACAGGGCACCTAGTACTCAGGTTGCGTCCGGGGACCCGGCCTCTATCACCAAGGTTCAGTGCCCGCATTGGAGTCAGGCCCATGCCTGGCTTCAGTCAATTTGCCAGGGCGTGCCGGACCAAGACTTGACTCCGGATTCACTCGGAACGCTCCAAGGTTGTTTGCTTGCTTGCAGTGCTGTCACTCGTGCGGTCCATGCCGCAATGGAAAAAGTGTCTGATCCTGATTTTGCCCCTACGGCATTGACAGTAGAAGAGGACGCCGAAAGACTGGAAACTCCAGACGAACCTTCTCCTCGGAAAATCGCACAAAAACGAACCAAACAGATCCCCAAGAATGCGGCGGAAGAACAAGCCTTGTTTGAGAGATATTCTTGGAAGTGTAACTTGTGTGATTTCGCATTTTCGGCCGCTTGCCTTGGTACGTGGGCTGCCAAGAAATCTAGGCACATTGAAAGATGTCACAAAAATGAAAAACATTTGATCGCTGATCGGAGAACTCAGTATCCTTTGGTTAAAGCCACCAAAGTCAAATGGGCTGCGCGGGGTTGGACATGCAGCAGGTGCGGGCTGGGGTTGCCATGGCTTCCGTCTAGTCAGTTGCAAAGAAGCAGAGATGCTCACCTTGCAAGCTGTGCTCCTGACCTCACCCCCGAACAAAATCGCATCATTTTGCGTAATGGCACCGCTGCTGTTGACATCAACTACCGGGTGGCAACGCGGAAAAAAACAGGTTGGCATTCTGCTGAGTGGCGTAAAGAAAGAATTCAAAAAGCCAAGTCTCAAGGTCATGAACTGTCTTGCTTCGTTCCTGATTCTGGTTTGTTAAAAAACCAATTTTTGAGATACACCTGCAGACATTGCAAACGAGTGCAGGGCGAAACCGATTGTTTTACTCGTAACAAGTGCATCAAGAGAAAATACCCCAAAACTCACATTTGGCGCAAAGTGCGGCTCACCCATGATCAGTTTGTGGGCCCTCTGGTCAAAATTTGGGGTTGGGGTCAGCAGCAGGTCAAAGATATGGATGCTCTCACCAACAGTGTGGGAGCTAACCCACGCCTCAAACAAAAACCGGTGCAGGCTAAACTTCCGAACCCTGGCAGCAAAGCTTGGTTCAAAAATCGGCCTGCTGATACGGGTCAGCAGCAGAAACCAGTCTCCAAGGCCAAAAATTGGCAACGGGATTTGTGTGATGAGGGCGTTGAGCCAAATCCAGGACCTCGAGCTCATCGCAGACGTTTGACAAAACTTAGGATTTGCAGCGTCAATATTGCAGGTAAGGAAAACTTGTGGAGCGCCCTGCCCCACCTGAAACCTAAGGAATTCGATGTGGTTTGTCTTCAGGAAGCCAACATGTCTGATGTCGAAATTAAGGTCTTGGCAGCTGCTGCTTGGAAATCAGGTTGGGTCACCTTCGCTCTGTCCAACAAGTGCTGCCGGGGAATGATAACTATGGTTGGTAAACACCTGAAAAGTCGCATTGCTCACCAACTGGATACCTCTGGGGGGCAGTTGTTAGGCGTTCAGGTCGGTCACATGTGGGTGGGCAACGTGTATTGTGCCCATCATCCTGAAAGAGAAGCTTTCATGACGGAAGCTTTCCAGCTGTGTCACTCATGGTCCCCGAATGTTTGGACTCTTGTGGGTGATTTCAATGACACCCCTGAGGAATCGCCTTTGGCCTTTGGCCTTACCTCTTCAGGTTACAGCTCTTGTTTGCCACCTCCTGGGGTTAGCAGTAGATGGGAAAGCCAACGGGTCATCGATTTTGCGATTTGCAACGGTATTATCTTGGACTCCACTTTGAAGATGTGCCCCGAACGTTACAGTGATCACAAAGCTTTTTACTTTGACGTCAAAGCTGAAGGTGCAGATGGGGCTCTTACTAAGGTTGTGATGGTTCCAGCAAACGTGTATTTGCCTCAAGATACCGACCGAGGTATCGATTGGACAGAACGCCTGGCGGACGCCTGGCAGCAAAATAGACAAGTTTGGCAGGAATTTAAAGTGAAAGCTGAACAAGAAATCCGCGAAGCCGACAACATGTCAGAAGCGGTCAAGCAGCATAAAAGTGACCGAATTTGGGACCACCTGAATTTGTTACTCGAAACGTTTCTTCAGAAACAGGCTCAGTGGGCTCAGGAACATGAGTTGCCTATGCGGCCCTACAGAAAAGCTAAACGGGCCAAGGGGTCCATCCCCACTTTTCGTCATGTCCCTTGGGTCATCCACCAACCCCACGCTCCGAATGCCTCTAATCAGCTTCGCACCTGGATGCGGTTGTGGGGAAGGCTCAGTGAGGCCGAGAGAAGACAGCATCATGACAACACTGTTGAGAATTCTAAGGATCTTCAAAAGCTTTGGAAACGCATCCGCAGATGCCCTCTGTACCAAGCAGGAATGACTGCCAAGGATGCCGAAACTGAGGTTCAGCGTCAAACCGAGGCGAGCCGGCAGAGCAGACTTAGCAATTGGAAGGTTCGCTTGCAGCAAGATAACGCTCAGGTCTTTCGATGGGTGCGGTCCTCCGAATCGGCGCCCACTGTTACCTTGTATGACGACGAAGTCGATCCTGACGACCCAGCTAGCATGGACAGCTCTGGTGCCTTGGTCAAAATCGAATCCTTTTGGCAGAGAGTTTGGAACCGTGACAATAGCGATGCTTGGACTCCGCAGCAATATCTTCGTGAATATGGCGGGGCCCCTGAAGTCGAAGAAAATTGGAGCCCTGTTTCTGCACAGGCTCTTAGTGCCTCGGCTGCTAGACAAAGGCACCGAGCCGGGGGCCCTGACGGCTGGACTGGCAGCGAAATGGCAGCTTGGCCGTACAACATGTGGGCTGACCTGGAATTTGTGTTTCAAGCCTGGGAGCAGCTGGGATGTTTCCCAAAGTGCTGGCACTTCATGACACAGGTGATGCTCCCCAAAGGAAACGGTCAAAGGCTCTCTGACAGCGCCACCCCGACCAGCAAACTTCGACCAATAAGCCTCATGTCGTGTTGGTGGAGAATTTATGTGAGTGCCCGCTTAGATGGGGACATCGAAAGACGTTGGTTGGAATCGCATTTGTTGACTACCCAGGCTGGAGGTAGGCGCAATCGAGACAGTCAAGGTAGCTTTTGTGAACTTGCTGAGGGATTTGCCAAAGGAGCCTATGTGGGATCATTAGATCTCTCCAAGTGCTTTGACCATGTGCGCCCGAGCTTGGCTTGTGATACTTTAGTTTGGAAAGGTTTTCCCCGAAAATTGGCGGCTGCTATTCAAAAAATTTGGGAAGGTCAATTGCGTATCCTTTCGTGGAACAAAGAAGTGTGCCCCCGAATCCAAGGTGTGCGTAGTAGCATCCCGCAAGGCGATAGTCTTTCGCCGAGAGTTCTCAATTTGATCATGAGTATGCCCATGCGTCATATTGTGCAACAAGAGCCTGACACTTGTCACGTTGTTTTTGTCGATGATAGATCTTGGTGTTCTCCCACCTTGCCTTCCTTTCTGAATGTTCTCCATCTTTGGCATGAACACTCGGCAAAGCTGGGATTCAAAGAAAACAAGCTTAAAAGTCAGTTCGCTCACAGGCAGCCTACCAAGCGTCAAGATATGATGCAGTTAGAAGAGCTGTGCAATGGAGTGACTGAAAACCTTTTTGCCTTAGGCGCTGCTATGGGTTTTGGGTCCATGCTGCCTAAGGAACAAGGCCGCATCGAAAAGGCAATGGCTTGTGCTGCTAAGGTTCGTTTGGCTCCTATCTCAGCAGCTCGAAGATCGTTTGTTGGCGCACTTGCCGCAGGTAGCAAAGCAACTTACGGGTGGTTGGTCCGTGCTCCCCCTGGAACCGGGCTCATGTCTAAGTTGGAAACTCGTCTCCGAAGGGTGGGCTACTGCCATCGCATGTCCTCTCCTGCGCTCATTAGGTTGGTGATGGGTCACCCAGTGGACATTCAGTTTCAATCTGGTGCGGCGCTCATCGGTGCGGTTCATCGCACTGTTCGTCGGATCCGAAGAATCTTCAGTGATTGGGACCTCTCTGGAGGTCCGGCTCAGAGAGCCAAGAAATGGCTTCAGTCTCTTGGATGGTCATCTGTGGTGCCTTGGGTTTGGCAACACCCTGCATTCCATTTCAAGCTTAGTCTGAATTCTAGCTCAGAAGACTGGTCTGATGATTCTGAGTGGATCGCTCATCTCCTCCGCGAGGCATGGAGGTGGCATTGGTGGCAAAAGTACATGGCATCCCAACGTCATGAACTGGTTGAATTTGGGGATAGGGAGTACCCAAAGTTGCTTCTTGAAAACACTCGGAAAATGACTTCGGGTGCCAATAAGAATGTCATTGCTGTTTTGACGGGTGCATTTGTGTCTCCGCAGATGCGGACAAAGCAGGCTGACGATGTTCAGGAAAAGTGTCCGTGGTGTGACGGCTGTGGTCATTTTCATCATGTGGCATGGGAGTGTCAAAATTCTCCTCAGGCGCGAAGTCGCCCGGTTATTCCTCAGGATCCATTAATGCGAAGATTTGGTTGGGGTGATAATCAGGTGGTGCAACATTTGGCTGCTTGCCGTGACCTGCTCCTGAGGTGCAGGTACGGTGGCAACTAAGGTGGCAGTGCTTTGCGGGTGGTGGGCCCTCTGCTGCGTGGTGCAGCGGAATGGTGCGGCTTTGCTGCGCCGAGTGGCCGCTGCCGTTGTCTATGCTGCTGCTGACTGGCCTTCTCGGCATTCCGCACTACGCCTCCAAGTGGGGGATGCGGGCTTGGATGCAGCGCTGTCTGCAGCGCGGCTCTGGGTACGGAGTAGTGCAGCTTGGATGCGTGGTTTTAGCCACGCTGACACAGAGTATGAAAGAACAGAGGAATTCAAAAATGCATCAAGAAGAAAAACATCAAAAAAAAAGAAAAAAAGCAAAATCAAAAAAACAAAGAAAAAGAAGAGCTGGAAAGCCAAAAAAAAAGAAGAAGTGACATCCTTCAGAAAAAAGCTCGTAGTGAGCAACAGAAGGATGACCAGGGTTGGCTGGGCGCCGTGGCTGCGGCTGTGCTGCTGCTTGTGTCTGCTTTTGCCTGCCTCTGCATGTCAGGAAACCTGGGCTGATTTCGCTTCGATCTCAGCCCCATGGAATCCGTCCACTGAACTTTGTGGACAGAAAGCACCGCCTGATCTCGAAATGACCTCGGGCCTTTGGAAAAGCATCAGTTTCTCTACCGGCCTTCCTGGTATGGCAAAGACGCATATCAAAGGCCCCCCAGAACACCTCGACGTCACCAGTGGGCAAGCCATGTCGGCTGCCTGTCGACGTCGTGTGCGCTGTCACTCCGCCGTGCCGCTGCTTGTTGCTCCGCGGCGCTGGGAGATGCTGCGCTTGAGTATAGATGGAGCACGTGAGATTTTGATTTCGAGGCTGCAGCAGTTTCTTGCAGGAATTGATGCCTGGCTTTTGCAGTCGCCTCTGTGGCTCATGTGTGTTGGGTTGAGTTTTTTGGGAGAGTTATGCCATTGGTTACTGTGGTTGTATGTTCGTCGGTACTATCCGGTCACCATTAAACCCCCCAGAAGACTTGTTCGACCTAAGCTGCGTAAAGTGGCGGTTCCCACTTGGTTTCAGCTACTCAAAAGAACAGGTCCATGGCGACAAGCATGCCAACGGTGCCTGTGTGACACTGTGGTCCAAAAAGCTAGGATGGTTGGTCCGCAGAGAATTTGTGGAATTAGAGGTGCTAGGGGTCTGGGCAATTGTTTCAGAGCGGCCCCTTTGAAAAGCATTGGCTGTCAAGACAATGCTCGGGTCCGAAAGTGCGTCTTTTTGATCCAAAACAGATGGAATATTCAGGTGCCAAAAACACCTGAAGTTGCGTTTCAATGTGCTGCAACGTCCAGCCCTCAGATTGCCAACGCCATGGATTCGCAATGCGCACAACCAGCCGGTCCAAGGGGACATCTTGGCAATAGGGTTGTGCATGCCGTCACAAGTTTTTTGGACAAATGGAACAGTCACTCTCAGTGCATGGCTGCCAAAATAAACAAGGAAACTGATGATGCTCACAGTGGAAAAGAAAATCATTTCGGATTGCCTCAGTGGGCTTGGAATCTCAGGGGTGGTATGCCTATGGGGTCCCGTGTCACGCGCAGAAAAAGACAAGAAAAGCAAGACAACAACAGTCTTGCCAGTGCCCTGGGAGAATTTTTGTCACAATGGCAGAAACAACACCCGCCAGCACGGAAAACACAGAAAACCAGTTCTACGGCGTCTTCCCAGGATTGGTACAAGGGGTCGAGCGATGATTACGACTATGGTTATTGGAATTACGAGGCCCCCCAAACTCATTCTGATGAGAATTTGGTTCAAACCTTGTTGACCTTCTTGAATACTTGTCAACAACAAAAAACCAAAGACGAAGAGGTGGTTGAACACTTGCAAAACACTCTCTGGGAATGGGAGCAAACCAAACGTCCTGCCCAACGCGCGAACCTCAGAAACAACTTTGGGGTTGAGCAGTCGGGAAAAACCACGGTCAGACCACAGTCGCAACCTCAGATCGCGCATGGTCCGCCTATCAGTGCTGTCAACCCTTGTGAATGGTCAATGGCCATCAAACTGGGGCATAAGAATGCTTACATTCAACAAGTTGGTGACGGGAAACAGAGTGAGTACAACTTGGTGTGTGTTCGAAGCCTGGATGATTTATTGGAAATCCAAGACATGAGAAAAGCCATGGAATGTCTTTCTCCATTATCTGTTTTGATTGATGGTAAAGTTTCATTGGCTGAAGGTCGGCATGTGAAGGTGTCAGTTAAACGTGGCCCAAATAGAATGAAACTTGAAAAAATGACTTTTGCTTGCCTTGGTTTGGCTTCTTTGGCTCCCAAACCTAGGGATCCCAAAACTACCAATCTTCAGAAATATCAGCCTGATCCCAAAGTCTCCATCCGGGTCTGCGCTCCTGCTCAGTATCGAGAGGCCTTTTTGCCACAAGGGGAATGGGACAAAGCGAAGTCCATTTTTTGACCGAAATGGCCAACTGGAAAGTGACGCCCGTGTCAACCCTTGTCGGCGGAACATGGCAATGGAAAAAAGTAGGCAAGTGCCATACTCTTGTCGGCCACCTTCGTGTGAGCCCTAAGGTGGCTGCTGCTCTCGAATCTCAAAGCGGAAAGCGGGCGATTTTTGTCACAGCTACTGGGGTTGGGCGACGTCCTGAAAAGGTCAGATGGCTTCTCAAAGCGGCTTCCATGACTTGTGATAATTATCTCCGGCAAAGCATGAATGAGGCCATTGCTCGTGGCCAATCCTTGAAATTTCGGATGGGTGGAGGTTCGGATATTGGTATTCTGTATCTTCCCACTGATAGCATACCCAAAAAGAATATCCACGTTCATATTGACGGTGTCCCGAGAAGTTGGGACGCCACGCATGTCACGACTTTCATGGAAGAACAAGGGTGGGAACAAGTTGTGCCCATCACCTGGAGAAATTTCCGTCGCCAGGTCAAATGGATTTTGAAAGCTCAGCCTCCTGATGATCCTTATGATCCAACCAATTCCAATTGCACTTGGCATTATGTGGACGATGTTGACCAAAGTTTAGAAATCCATGTCACTAAGGCGGAGGGTCGGTTTCCTAAGCCTCAGCATGTGCAGCCTGCCACTCCTCCAAAGCACAGGTTCGAAACACAGAAACGAACTCATGAGGATCATGAAGTTCTTGATACACAGATTGATGAACCTGAAAACAGTGAAGAAGATGAAGAGGCCGTTGAGGGTGATGGCAACGGCCAAGAGAAAGATCGCCCCAGAAGCCGAAGCCCAGCTAGGGTTAAGCCGAAAAAGTTGGACTTCAAAGAAACCACGGAAATGATCAAACCGGAATGGGATGAAATTGCTGATCTTATCAACAACAAAGGTTTTGAAGAAGTTGATTTTGGGGGAAACGGAGATTGCGGATTCAGGGCCATTGGCTGCGCCTTGGATTACTACAAAGATCCTACCCAAGTCAGGACGCCAGAACAATGCCAACGTGCTGGCGCCAAACTCAGAAGTCAGGTGGTGACCCACTGCCGCAAACATGAAAAGAGCTTCCTTCCCTTTTTCGCTCCTGATCCTGAAACTGCTAACGAGGATCCTACTTTGCAATCACAATCCTCGTTTCAAGATTGGCTCGATGCTATGGGTCGACCTCGAACCTGGATTGATGGGATCGCACTGAGGGCCCTGTCCATCAAAACGGGTCATGTGATTGTAATTTGGAAGAAGGAAAACAAGAAGGCGCCGTGGCGGCGTACCACGTTGGCTCCTACCTTTGACCAAGGATGGGCCAAAGCTGCTAAGGGAACCCAGCCAATTGCTGTCCTTTTGAAGGATGATCACTACACTTGGCTCAAACCTCCACAAAAAGAGACCGTGCCCAATGCATGGTTAAAAGAAACGGTTTTTCCTGCCAGACATGAACTTCAAGGCGCTGCCAAGTCTTCGTCAAGCATGGCCACTCCTTCGGTCCACACCATTTCGTTGCATGGTAAAAGTGCTAGGAGTTCTCGAAAACCCACGAATAATTTTAGTGATATGCCAACACCTTCTGCTCACACCATTGTTGGCCAGAACATGTTCGACTCGCCTTGTAAAACTAAGGCTTCCAAGCAACGCTCCAAAGGTAAAAAAAAGAGTCCTTTGAAGCGACTCAAACAGATGAGTCGAAGTCACACCACCAAGGACGACAGGGCACCTAGTACTCAGGTTGCGTCCGGGGACCCGGCCGCTATCACCAAGGTTCAGTGCCCGCATTGGAGTCAGGCCCATGCCTGGCTTCAGTCAATTTGTCAGGGCGTGCCGGACCAAGACTTGACTCCGGATTCACTCGGAACGCTCCAAGGTTGTTTGCTTGCTTGCAGTGCTGTCACTCGTGC
>CAMXCT020000817.1:94865-148252 GCA_947184155.2 Cladocopium goreaui
TTATCAACAACAAAGGTTTTGAAGAAGTTGATTTTGGGGGAAACGGAGATTGCGGATTCAGGGCCATTGGCTGCGCCTTGGATTACTACAAAGATCCTACCCAAGTCAGGACGCCAGAACAATGCCAACGTGCTGGCGCCAAACTCAGAAGTCAGGTGGTGACCCACTGCCGCAAACATGAAAAGAGCTTCCTTCCCTTTTTCGCTCCTGATCCTGAAACTGCTAACGAGGATCCTACTTTGCAATCACAATCCTCGTTTCAAGATTGGCTCGATGCTATGGGTCGACCTCGAACCTGGATTGATGGGATCGCACTGAGGGCCCTGTCCATCAAAACGGGTCATGTGATTGTAATTTGGAAGAAGGAAAACAAGAAGGCGCCGTGGCGGCGTACCACGTTGGCTCCTACCTTTGACCAAGGATGGGCCAAAGCAGCTAAGGGAACCCAGCCAATTGCTGTCCTTTTGAAGGATGATCACTACACTTGGCTCAAACCTCCACAAAAAGAGACCGTGCCCAATGCATGGTTAAAAGAAACGGTTTTTCCTGCCAGACATGAACTTCAAGGCGCTGCCAAGTCTTCGTCAAGCATGGCCACTCCTTCGGTCCACACCATTTCGTTGCATGGTAAAAGTGCTAGGAGTTCTCGAAAACCCACGAATAATTTTAGTGATATGCCAACACCTTCTGCTCACACCATTGTTGGCCAGAACATGTTCGACTCGCCTTGTAAAACCAAGGCTTCCAAGCAACGCTCCAAAGGTAAAAAAAAGAGTCCTTTGAAGCGACTCAAACAGATGAGTCGAAGTCACACCACCAAGGACGACAGGGCACCTAGTACTCAGGTTGCGTCCGGGGACCCGGCCGCTATCACCAAGGTTCAGTGCCCGCATTGGAGTCAGGCCCATGCCTGGCTTCAGTCAATTTGTCAGGGCGTGCCGGACCAAGACTTGACTCCGGATTCACTCGGAACGCTCCAAGGTTGTTTGCTTGCTTGCAGTGCTGTCACTCGTGCGGTCCATGCTGCAATGGAAAAAGTGTCTGATCCTGATTTTGCCCCTACGGCATTGACAGTAGAAGAGGACGCCGAAAGACTGGAAACTCCAGACGAACCTTCTCCTCAGAAAATCGCCAAAAAACGAACCAAACAGATCCCCAAGAATGCGGCGGAAGAACAAGCTTTGTTTGAGAGATATTCTTGGAAGTGTAACTTGTGTGATTTCGCATTTTCGGCCGCTTGCCTTGGTACGTGGGCTGCCAAGAAATCTAGGCACATTGAAAGATGTCACAAAAATGAAAAACATTTGATCGCTGATCGGAGAACTCAGTATCCTTTGGTTAAAGCCACCAAAGTCAAATGGGCTGCGCGGGGTTGGACATGCAGCAGGTGCGGGCTGGGGTTGCCATGGCTTCCGTCTAGTCAGTTGCAAAGAAGCAGAGATGCTCACCTTGCAAGCTGTGCTCCTGACCTCACCCCCGAACAAAATCGCATCATTTTGCGTAATGGCACCGCTGCTGTTGACATCAACTACCGGGTGGCAACGCGGAAAAAAACAGGTTGGCATTCTGCTGAGTGGCGTAAAGAAAGAATTCAAAAAGCCAAGTCTCAAGGTCATGAACTGTCTTGCTTCGTTCCTGATTCTGGTTTGTTAAAAAACCAATTTTTGAGATACACCTGCAGACATTGCAAACGAGTGCAGGGCGAAACCGATTGTTTTACTCGTAACAAGTGCATCAAGAGAAAATACCCCAAAACTCACATTTGGCGCAAAGTGCGGCTCACCCATGATCAGTTTGTGGGCCCTCTGGTCAAAATTTGGGGTTGGGGTCAGCAGCAGGTCAAAGATATGGATGCTCTCACCAACAGTGTGGGAGCTAACCCACGCCTCAAACAAAAACCGGTGCAGGCTAAACTTCCGAACCCTGGCAGCAAAGCTTGGTTCAAAAATCTGCCTGCTGATACGGGTCAGCAGCAGAAACCAGTCTCCAAGGCCAAAAATTGGCAACGGGATTTGTGTGATGAGGGCGTTGAGCCAAATCCAGGACCTCGAGCTCATCGCAGACGTTTGACAAAACTTAGGATTTGCAGCGTCAATATTGCAGGTAAGGAAAACTTGTGGAGCGCCCTGCCCCACCTGAAACCTAAGGAATTCGATGTGGTTTGTCTTCAGGAAGCCAACATGTCTGATGTCGAAATTAAGGTCTTGGCAGCTGCTGCTTGGAAATCAGGTTGGGTCACCTTCGCTTTGTCCAACAAGTGCTGCCGGGGAATGATAACTATGGTTGGTAAACACCTGAAAAGTCGCATTGCTCACCAACTGGATACCTCTGGGGGGCAGTTGTTAGGCGTTCAGGTCGGTCACATGTGGGTGGGCAACGTGTATTGTGCCCATCATCCTGAAAGAGAAGCTTTCAAGACGGAAGCTTTCCAGCTGTGTCACTCATGGTCCCCGAATGTTTGGACTCTTGTGGGTGATTTCAATGACACCCCTGAGGAATCGCCTTTGGCCTTTGGCCTTACCTCTTCAGGTTACAGCTCTTGTTTGCCACCTCCTGGGGTTAGCAGTAGATGGGAAAGCCAACGGGTCATCGATTTTGCGATTTGCAACGGTATTATCTTGGACTCCACTTTGAAGATGTGCCCCGAACGTTACAGTGATCACAAAGCTTTTTACTTTGACGTCAAAGCTGAAGGTGCAGATGAGGCTCTTACTAAGGTTGTGATGGTTCCAGCAAACGTGTATTTGCCTCAAGATACCGACCGAGGTATCGATTGGACAGAACGCCTGGCGGACGCCTGGCAGCAAAATAGACAAGTTTGGCAGGAATTTAAAGTGAAAGCTGAACAAGAAATCCGCGAAGCCGACAACATGTCAGAAGCGGTCAAACAGCATAAAAGTGACCGAATTTGGGACCACCTGAATTTGTTACTCGAAACGTTTCTTCAGAAACAGGCTCAGTGGGCTCAGGAACATGAGTTGCCTATGCGGCCCTACAGAAAAGCTAAACGGGCCAAGGGGTCCATCCCCACTTTTCGTCATGTCCCTTTGGTCATCCACCAACCCCACGCTCCGAATGCCTCTAATCAGCTTCGCACCTGGATGCGGTTGTGGGGAAGGCTCAGTGAGGCCGAGAGAAGACAGCATCATGACAACACTGTTGAGAATTCTAAGGATCTTCAAAAGCTTTGGAAACGCATCCGCAGATGCCCTCTGTACCAAGCAGGAATGACTGCCAAGGATGCCGAAACTGAGGTTCAGCGTCAAACCGAGGCGAGCCGGCAGAGCAGACTTAGCAATTGGAAGGTTCGCTTGCAGCAAGATAACGCTCAGGTCTTTCGATGGGTGCGGTCCTCCGAATCGGCGCCCACTGTTACCTTGTATGACGACGAAGTCGATCCTGACGACCCAGCTAGCATGGACAGCTCTGGTGCCTTGGTCAAAATCGAATCCTTTTGGCAGAGAGCTTGGAACCGTGACAATAGCGATGCTTGGACTCCGCAGCAATATCTTCGTGAATATGGCGGGGCCCCTGAAGTCGAAGAAAATTGGAGCCCTGTTTCTGCACAGGCTCTTAGTGCCTCGGCTGCTAGACAAAGGCACCGAGCCGGGGGCCCTGACGGCTGGACTGGCAGCGAAATGGCAGCTTGGCCGTACAACATGTGGGCTGACCTGGAATTTGTGTTTCAAGCCTGGGAGCAACTGGGATGTTTCCCAAAGTGCTGGCACTTCATGACACAGGTGATGCTCCCCAAAGGAAACGGTCAAAGGCTCTCTGACAGCGCCACCCCGACCAGCAAACTTCGACCAATAAGCCTCATGTCGTGTTGGTGGAGAATTTATGTGAGTGCCCGCTTAGATGGGGACATCGAAAGACGTTGGTTGGAATCGCATTTGTTGACTACCCAGGCTGGAGGTAGGCGCAATCGAGACAGTCAAGGTAGCTTTTGTGAACTTGCTGAGGGATTTGCCAAAGGAGCCTATGTGGGATCATTAGATCTCTCCAAGTGCTTTGACCATGTGCGCCCGAGCTTGGCTTGTGATACTTTAGTTTGGAAAGGTTTTCCCCGAAAATTGGCGGCTGCTATTCAAAAAATTTGGGAAGGTCAATTGCGTATCCTTTCGTGGAACAAAGAAGTGTGCCCCCGAATCCAAGGTGTGCGTAGTAGCATCCCGCAAGGCGATAGTCTTTCGCCGAGAGTTCTCAATTTGATCATGAGTATGCCCATGCGTCATATTGTGCAACAAGAGCCTGACACTGGTCACGTTGTTTTTGTCGATGATAGATCTTGGTGTTCTCCCACCTTGCCTTCCTTTCTGAATGTTCTCCATCTTTGGCATGAACACTCGGCAAAGCTGGGATTCAAAGAAAACAAGCTTAAAAGTCAGTTCACTCACAGGCAGCCTACCAAGCGTCAAGATATGATGCAGTTAGAAGAGCTGTGCAATGGAGTGACTGAAAACCTTTTTGCCTTAGGCGCTGCTATGGGTTTTGGGTCCATGCTGCCTAAGGAACAAGGTCGCATTGAAAAGGCAATGGCTTGTGCTGCTAAGGTTCGTTTGGCTCCTATCTCAGCAGCTCGAAGATCGTTTGTTGGCGCACTTGCCGCAGGTAGCAAAGCAACTTACGGGTGGTTGGTCCGTGCTCCCCCTGGAACCGGGCTCATGTCTAAGTTGGAAACTCGTCTCCGAAGGGTGGGCTACTGCCATCGCATGTCCTCTCCTGCGCTCATTAGGTTGGTGATGGGTCACCCAGTGGACATTCAGTTTCAATGTGGTGCGGCGCTCATCGGTGCGGTTCATCGCACTGTTCGTCGGATCCGAAGAATCTTCAGTGATTGGGACCTCTCTGGAGGTCCGGCTCAGAGAGCCAAGAAATGGCTTCAGTCTCTTGGATGGTCATCTGTGGTGCCTTGGGTTTGGCAACACCCTGCATTCCATTTCAAGCTTAGTCTGAATCCTAGCTCAGAAGACTGGTCTGATGATTCTGAGTGGATCGCTCATCTCCTCCGCGAGGCATGGAGGTGGCATTGGTGGCAAAAGTACATGGCATCCCAACGTCATGAACTGGTTGAATTTGGGGATAGGGAGTACCCAAAGTTGCTTCTTGAAAACACTCGGAAAATGACTTCGGGTGCCAATAAGAATGTCATTGCTGTTTTGACGGGTGCATTTGTGTCTCCGCAGATGCGGACAAAGCAGGCTGACGATGTTCAGGAAAAGTGTCCGTGGTGTGACGGCTGTGGTCATTTTCATCATGTGGCATGGGAGTGTCAAAATTCTCCTCAGGCGCGAAGTCGCCCGGTTATTCCTCAGGATCCATTAGTGCGAAGATTTGGTTGGGGTGATAATCAGGTGGTGCAACATTTGGCTGCTTGCCGTGACCTGCTCCTGAGGTGCAGGTACGGTGGCAACTAAGGTGGCAGTGCTTTGCGGGTGGTGGGCCCTCTGCGGCGTGGTGCAGCGGAATGGTGCGGCTTTGCTGCGCCGAGTGGCCGCTGCCGTTGTCTATGCTGCTGCTGACTGGCCTTCTCGATATTGACGAGTTCGTGAATGGTTGTATGCAATTGCGCGGCCCAGCCAAGAGCTTGCAGGCTCGCGGGCAAGAAGGAGGGTCCATTCGATCCTACCCACGTTTCATGGCATGAGCATTTTGTTCCAATCAAACCCAGGTGGCAAAAATGAGCTATGAGAACAAGTTCCCCGGTTTGCAACCGAGCGCATCACATCGCGTTAATGAAACCGAACCGCGCTGCGAATGGTTATGCTTGCATGAAGAATCACGGTCCTTAGCTAGTCGGACGCTGGTGCAGCAGTGTGCTTTGTCATGTCGAGGCTCACTCGATCGGCAATCCGGGACGTTGGCAAGGCCTCGGTTGACATGCAATAGTCTAAGAGTCTAAGATGTTTTACATACAGTTGCTATTCAGACATTGGCAGTTCGAAATGGTTTCTGTCTGGCCGTTGCCAGTGGTTCCCCCCTTGCCTGCCAGTAGCGTAACCTTTGTTCAAATGCGAACAGGCTTGGTTTCTGTCAGTTTGACCGTCAGGAGCTGGCTTCGGTGAAAGCGCGTTTGGAGCAGATTAGGCATAAGATGAAGCGGAACCATGAAGCGGAGAACCCTGACAATGTCTCAGTGGCCCTGTGACGAAACAGCGTTGGTAGAATTAGACTTGTGATGTTTTAAGCTGGCAAGGCGGCAAAGTTGGAAGCGTTTAAGCAAAAGGTAAACTGTAGCCATAGAATTTTTGAAGTAGCTGGAGCGGAATGTTTTAAATTTGGCCATTGAATTTGGAAATTTGAAGTAGCTGAAGCTGTATTTTGCGCCAGTCCCTGAGTGCCAGGTTTTACAGATCAGCCCGTCTTGGATGTCTCACCTTGCGATGCACTTGTAGACCCTTATAGGGTCATCACTTGTTGCACCGACTTAAGCCACTTGAAAGGGATGCGCCCTTAGGGCGCAGAATGCTTGCTGATGAAAGATGCTACAGTTGCGTCAAGGTTCTGATTTTGAAAACGGTAAGGCTGCCACCAGCCGAGCGCTGAGTCCTTTTCTTGAATTGTGTTGGTTTGTTTGGCGACGCGGGGCCATTTGCAGAAGCGTTGGGCTGGTAAGGCTTGCAACCTGTAAATTAAGGGGCGTCGAATGTCCATGTTTATCAAACAGTCAGTTTTGGCGCCATGACAATCATTGTAGGGCCCCGATTGGTGTACCTATTTATCCTATTTGGGGTTCGCACGTTAAGAATGAAACGCGGGATGGTCTTTGCCAATGCGCGCCTTCCCTTCAATTGCCTTTTTTTCACCTCAAGACGTTTTCGTCGCGTCTTATTTGAAGTGAAGTGCCGTACGTGTTCTCATTGTCAAATCTCGCAAGCCTCGTCAACGAGAAGAAGCAGACATGCCAGAGAACAACGCCAACGTGGAAGACGCTTGGGCAAGTTTTTGGTATCAAGATGTTCTCTTTGTTTTCTTTGGTGTTCCTGAATGCGTAGCGAAGGTTCCTCGTTTATCTCTGGGGGTCTGGGACCTTTGTTTGCTCCACGCTGCATTTCCTTTCCAACGCGGCTCCTTAAGCGATGTTTTTTAATAATGATACTTCGTTTGCGTGTGGTGAAGCAGTTGGCCCTTTTGGACAAGTCGGCCGATTGGTTACACTACTGCCCGCTGTCTGGGCTCACCCCTTTCTTGTGCTGAAGCTGTGTGTGGGCGGGCGCTGCCTCAGCTGGAGTCACTTGCAACATGGACAGGTTTCAGGCCATACTTGCAGGTTTGGTGATTCCTTCTTTTTTGGTCGTTGGTGATGTTCCATTGTGCATTGACTGCTTAAGCCGTCCAAGGGTTGATTTAACTACGGAAGGCCACGGGCCTATCACGGCATTGTGCAGATCATATTGACGAAGCCTTCAACCAAAGCAATGCCAATCGGCCCAAGTTTCGTGGGGTAAACTCTTTGACAGGTTTTCATACCATTTTTGAATACGCCTGTTCAGAAGAATCCGCTTTGGGACATGCCGGAGAAGGCATTGGGGTTGAATGCAGTCGACTTTCGCGACGCACCATCAACTTGGAAGATAGAAGAACAAGTTGAACAAGTGTTGCAAAAAGTCGGTTTGCGTCTTGGTGCAGATGGATAAATTAATCTTCCCTGTGCCGACTACACCCCTTGGCAACATATGAATATCCATAGGCACGGAAAAGATTTTCAAAAGAAACGGCAAGAAAGCAGAAAGAAATCGATGCGACTGTGGAAATGTGGCTAAATTCGCAGAAAAGATCCTCGACAAGGGAGGTAGCATAGCAATCGAGTGGCCAGCCAATTCAGGATCTTCCAAGAGGAGCAAAAAAACGCTGCCGTAGGGTTTACCTCCACGGGTGAATGTTGGGAGGCAAAGAGCAGCCAATCAAGAAGATGTGGGCGATGCCAACATGCGATGAGAGGATTGTCGAAACCTTTTTGCAGTTCCAGTGTGGCAAGTCACATGCACACGAAACTGCAGAAGGGAGCCAAACCGATCAGACAGGGTTTTATACCCTGCAGTTCTGCACAAGCAATCCTTGAAGCTTGGCACCCAAAACAAGCTTTCAACTATGTTCCAGATTTGTCATGTTTCAACCATGCATGCGTGACAAAAAAAGGTGCATGCAGAATGGATCAAAGACGAATGTGGATTGCAAGCAGTCAAGAAGCGGAGGAATTGTATGCCTAGCAAGACAACGGATGACAGCAGTGTCGTGCCTTTGCCCACCTTGAAGCATCAAGCTCGGACTTTGGCCGTCCATGTCAAGATAGCATCGTTGCTAATGCTGTGTGGAGTGAAGTATTGGGAAGCTGCTCGAAGAGCACAATCAGGCCGTCACCAAGGTGGTACAATAAGTACAGCGTAAAATTGCGCCCTTCTGGCCGAGTTGATTGAGTGAACATTACTTCAGTTTCGACGATAGTGGAAGCCAAGGATCAGGAAGTGCATCTGGAATATTGCAATGCCACCAGCAAATTGCAAACCCGTTGGCCAAGATTTTTCCACCTGTCCAATGGGAAGAAGCGCCCAAGCAACTTCAAGTCGAGCGGTTGCAATTGACCTGATGTTACACTACAGGGGAATTGTCATTCTTGCACGGGCAAGTGGTCCTGAAATTGAAATTAGGGCACGACATGCAAGTGCAAAGGCGGGAGTTGAGAAACCACACAGTTTCCTCTCATGTATAGCCCTAGCATATTGCACTGTTGATGTCTTCCAAGGAGCACAGTTCATTTTGCGTTTGCGACTTGTATATTTGGCTCAAGTACCGCGTGAAAAGGAGCTGCGCAGTTGAACCTTTGGGGCAAGTGATACTGTTCCCTGTAAGGCTGTGGGAGCAGGATTCAACTAAGAAGAGTGGTTTCTTACAAGGGTGCTCCTGAAAAGTGCCTTCAACTAATCTTTGACGCAAGTGTCCTACAAGGTGCTTTACAAGAAACTGCGCGAGAGTGTCTAAGAGTGTCGTAGAAGAGTGTCTTACGAGCGCGCGTGTACAGGTATCCTGCAAGAGTCCTTCAAAAGACAGCGTCCTCTAAAACAGCCACAGCAGAGTCCAGCAAGAGCTCGGTCGAGAAGCGAGCCAATTTTTTTCTTGTCTTGCGTCCCACAAGAGTGTCTCAGAAGGGTGCCTTCTTACGAGAGTGCCTCTGAGGAGTGCCTCCCAAAAAGTGTTTCACAAAAGTGTGCCGGAAGAGTGTTTTCAAAATTGCCTTAGAAGGTTGTCCCAAAAGAGTGTCTTGACAAGGATGTCTCACAAGTTTGTCTTGAGTCTTGACAAAAGCATCCTGACAAAAGTGCCTTGGCACAAGTGTCCAGCGAAAGTCTTCATCCAAACGTGACTTACAAGATTGTCCCACAAAGCGTGTCTTCAAAGAGCGTCTCGCAAAAGTATCTCAGAAAAGTGTCTTGACAAGAGTGCCCCAGAAGAGTGTCTGCATGGAGTGTCTTACAGAAGTGCCCAAACTGAATGTCCCACAGACCGAAGAGCAGCTTCAAAGAGTGTTTTACACGGGTGTCTCAGTCCCACGAAAGCGCCCAGGCCGGAGGGAATTTGAAGTAGCTCGTGATGTGCACTTGGGTTCGTGGGTTCTATCGGTTTGATTCTGCTAAAGCGCAAGCTGGCTGCGATACTTATATATATGCAAGCAGGGTGCTAAAAGTTTTGCCGGTCTGAATTGCTTGGAGGTCGGGCACGAGGAAGAAGTTGAAACGACAGACTTGATCGAGATGCAAGAAGAATGTGCTTCAAACGCGCTGACGGACTCATCCCATCCCCCTGACATGCCTGAAGGCGAACCCAATGCTATGCAGCATCCGGGGCATGAATGTGTGGCCAGATGTGGCGTGTACAAATTTGTGTGTGAGAGAGAGAGAGAGACATTGGACATCGAATCATCAAGCGAATTTCTCGCTTCTAGCCATGCTTATTTCAAGAGTGGCAGCCATAGGTAAGAAATATCTGCTTTTATCTGCTGTGCAATGCGAAGCCTTGCCAAAAGGAAATTGAACACATGATGTTTTGCGATTTTCCAGCAGTCCCGTGGCTGCGTCATGGAAGTATTTTTCCTACCACTTCTGATGCGTTGTTTCTTGCTTGGGCCTCAAGCTCATTCTGTAGCATGTTTTCTTGGCTGGTGCTTTGATGTGGCATTGGTCATGCCCTTTTATCATCCTCCCATTTTTCTATGTGATCTTGGATTTACTGCTGGGCAGTATTCGGCAACGCCGGGATGTCACATCAGTTGCAACTGGAAGCGTTGCTTGCAGGTGTGGAGGCAGAGGTTGCCAATAACTTGCTCATCACACAAGATAAATTCGGTGTCGCCATGGACCTGCTGCAGATGTGGGGGGTCCTAGATTTCACTGTGCATAGACCTCCAGGCAAACATCGCCAAGTGATATTTTACTTGGAAAATTTTCCTGATGTGCTTCTGTAGATCCATGTAATTAAATAATTCGAAGCTGGCTGCTGGAACCCCTGTCTGCAAAGCATTGCAAAACCATGGGCGCCATTCTTCACCTTTTGGGGCTGCCATGGTCAAAAACTCATATTGCGCATGTTGTGCTAATTCTGCCAGAGTGATTGAGAATCTGAACTCTGGGTGCGGTTGCAGATTGGATTAGATTACATTTGAGTAGGTTATAATGATATAAAATTGGATAGATTCTAATAGGTTCGATGGATTCGTTGGATTAGATAAATTGGATAAATTGGATAGATTAGATAGATAGCCTAGATAGTATTAGATAGATCAAACATATTAGGTATATAGGTTAGATCGGTTACACAGGTTAGATGGGTTAGATAGAGTAGATATGTTTGATAGATTAGATAGATTCGGTAGATCCGATTGGAGATTTCGATCAGATTGCATCAGGTTTATATCATTTTATAGCTAGGTTAGATTGGATTAATTACGCAGATTAAATTAGATAGATTAGACAAAACTAGATGCGATCTGATTGAATTAGATGCATACTCGTAGATAGGAGAAGAAAGATGTATGGAAGGATGGATGGATTGATAGATTGATAGATTGATAACTTGATAGGCTGATAGATTGATCGGTTGATAGATTGATAGGTTGATAGATTAGTAGGTTGATAAATTGATAGATTGATAAGCTGATAGGTGGATAAGTAGATAGATCCCCACACGCACGTGTACTTATTGCATGTGTGTTTTACAGCACGTCTATCAGACTTGCTCTCAGGGTAGATTTAGAGCTGTTCACTACTAATTTAAGCATTGGATTAGTTCATCTGATGAACACATGTTAACACATGTTTAATGAGCACTGGTGAAACGCAGTTCTGCCTCCATGGAGGACGCAGTCGGAACTCTTTGCGCTTGGTCGTTCCTTTGAACTCATGTTGGCAGCCTTGGGTGGTGACCGCGACCGTGTTGGGGATGCGATCTATGGGGCCAAGACAATGTCACTCATGGCTGTCAAGGTGCGCAAGGAACTGTGAGATTCCATAAGGTTCCACAACGCATCAAAATAATTACGCCAAAACACTGTTTTATATTTGTCATAAAGCGAATGATTAACTATGACAGCTATGGCACTTATGAACAATGCAGGAAATCACGCAAAACATGCGTTCAAAGTGGCACTGTTTCAGATGCCAACTGTCACCTCTCCCGAAGAGTTTCCCATGTTCTTGCCTCCAAGTGTCAAAATGTGTGGCCTAATTTTTTCAAAATGTGACTTGATGAGGTTTCGTGCAATATCTTTTCTTTTCCTTTTGGCTGATTTGTTTCATGTTTTTTGAATGTCCTCCAAGCGTTCGATTTTTTCCAGTGTTGCAGCAAGAGATGCTGGAGAGCATATGGAAACCACGCCAGGAGAGTTTCATGACTCCGAGGGCGGTGTTGTCGTTAGCGTTGTTCAACGGTTTCAGGGTGCTTGGAAACTTAGCTGGCATGTGGTTTCTTTGTTTTTTGTGTTCGTTTTATTGTTTAGGTTTCTTGTTCTCTTGGCATTGTTCACCGGCTTTAACCGACCCGACAGCAACTTGGCAGCGGCATTCCTGTCTTATCCCTGTCTTCCCCTGTTTTGCATCTTGTGGGTCGGGTTGCTGATTGTTATGGATTTGTTTCGAAAAAAACAACTAAGGACACAAGAGCCAAGATCCCGAAGAGTTGCGCCTCTTTGTGGAGACAATGGCATTCAAGTCGCTTGACTCGAAGAAACTTGAGGAAATGTAGACCTGAACATGATTTCATAACTCAAAGAGGCTGGCTTAAAGGGGCAAAAACTCGGTGAGCACCTCAAACTTTGATACACATATTCAGGAAGGTTCGGGCTGGGGGGTTGCTTCTGGCATGTCTGTTGGCTCCGGCTGACAGGATTGTTTCAGGGGACATGTGGTGACATTATGTCAGTATGTTTCCATACGTCAAAACAGTCAAAACATAAAGATTGTAAAATCATGTCAAACACGCAGCCACGGCCTTCAGGGCCTTCAGGGCCTTCAGGGCCTTCAGCCATGGCAATGAGGCATTTGGGACTGGATATCACTCTGGATCGTGTAACCAGAGTCATGGATGCGTTTATGGAACTCATGCAGCAAAACGTGAAGGAACTTCCTGCAGGGAGCAATTTGGCATGGCGAAAGCTACTCACCTACACTGGAAGTTGTTTCAGGCCGCTACGGGACCATGGCACGAGGAAATTCAGAATGTGATTACCAGAGAATGAATTGAAGATGACGAGAATTAACAGGGGTCGGTGCTGGAAGATACTTCAGGGGACGCTGTGGACGTTGCAGGGAAGGACTAGATTGAAGCGAGCAAGCAGGCAAACAAGCGAGCACATGCTTGGACCAAGGAAAGTCCTGAAGTGCACAACACCGAAGGGAAACAAAGTCAGAAAGCATAACACAGGGACAGAGCCAGGAAGAAGCATAAGACATAATAAGACATTGAGCGAGACGCGCCTAAAATTGGATGTGTTGAGTGATGTATTTTGTTTACTATGCGTGCATATGTTCAAGATTAATTTAATGAGTTTAACGTTTAATGATGTTAAATGCGAAAAAAATGCACTCAAACAATTTCAAAAACATTTCAAAACATGTTCAAACATTGCTTGATGTATTCATTAAACAATTTGTTTTATTTAATTTGTTGTGTTTGCTTGTAGAGAGCTGTTTGCCGCTGTGCGCATGAACATGGAGAAGGCCCCGAAACATGCAGCGCCATCAGCCTGCAATGAGTTGAACAGCAAGGCTGCACAACTTCCGACAACTTTGCACCAAGTTGTACAACACGTTGTAACAAGATACAACAAGAGATGCATCAAGAGATACATCATCAAGAGGTACATCATCAAGAGATGCAACAAGAGTTTCATCAACACATATATGCATCAAGATACAACATGGTTGCAGTGATTCTATGTCATCTTGCTGACCTGTTGCAGGTATATCAACACAACCTACGGAGAGCGACTGAAGGTCATTCAGGCCTCGTCATTTGTAAAGCCCAGGGCGCCATGCACATCGTACAAATTCGTACAAAAATCCAGGTTGTGCACAAGAAATGCCAAGCACCCCACAGGACCTTCGTTTTTTACATGTCCATCCTTTTCCCCACTGCACCAAACAAGTTTGATTTTTCTCGCAGGCAGACTGGCAGCAGATCAACGCCGCAGCGGAACATGATACCGATGAAAACCATTCTTTTAAAGGAATGTGTGCCTTCAGCATGGGAATCATGGGCGAAGAAGCAGAAGGCACGCGACAGTTTGAACAATTGTTTCATGTCCATGATGTCCATGATGGTTTCAGCAGGCCGCCACTCTTCAGGTGTTCACTTCAAAATTCAATAAGATTGGTCCAACCTCAGAAAAGAGTTTATAGTTTTGGACCTTTGCCTTTGTCTCAGTGCTGAAGCACTGTATATGCGGCAGTCTTTCAGTGGCCATTTCAGGAACCTAAATTGGAGGTACCTACCATTTACCATATATAAGGTCTATGTGAGGGGGCGAAGACCGTGTCAGACAACAGGGCTGCGAGCCAGACAACATGAGTCAGACGTAACACCGACGCGCGAGTCAGACAACAGGAGGGCGCGAGTCAGACAACCAGGAACCCGCGAGTCAGAAAACAATGAACGCGCGAGGAGGGGGAGGTGGGGGGGGCAATAATGTTCAATAACATCCGCGTATCTAGATGATGCTAAATACATGGCTTGGGGCTGAGGGCGGGTCATCGGGGGGGCAATAACGTTCAATAACGCATACGTAGGTGGTGCAACGTCACAGGGGTTTGGGGTGGGATGGAGGGGGTGGGGGAGGTACAGGGGGCAATAACATTCAATATCATTCAATAACACTTGCATACGTAGATGGTCCATTTCACTTGAAGTTGCTGCTCAGTTTATGATAGTTTATGTATTTTTTTGATTCTTGGGGGTTTCGAGGGCGGTGGGGGGGTGGTGGCGAGGGCAATAACGTTCAATAACATTTGCCTGTGACGTTACTTTATTTATCATTACTCGTGGTAGGTTGCTTGTGGCATAGATGAAGGTACACTACGCCACGTTAACTTCGTCTATCATTACCCACGTCTCAGTACTGAATTTTTAGTTCATCTAGCACAGCATAGATGATGTTACGATATGTTACGCCTGCTACGCTACGCCATTAATCTTACCTTAGCTGTCATATACTCGCCGACACACCCTCCCTCGTCCGCCACAGCCTCCCCGCGACCGATGCAGACATGCATGTTTTCGACGCCCGGACCTTTGTTTTTGCTAAGTTAGCCCTGGGTTTTCTTTGTTTATTTTTGTTCACGCCGCCTGTAAGGACCCTAGGCGGTTTGCTCTGTTTTGCATCCTCATAACATGTTGCACATTACCTTATTTCTTCTCTCATGTCGTACGCAACGTTGCAACAAGTTTTGCACGTTTCATGACGTCGCAAGATGTTTTGCGCGTGTCAGAGATTGTATGACGTTGAAAGATCTTTTGCACGTTTCACAACATTGTCACTGTAGGACCATGTGATTATTTTTGGGAGGGGGAGGGAGAGGGTCGGGGGGTGGGTGGGTACGGGGTTGGGGTGAGTTTGTTCAAGTATCACGTATCTTTTGCCACGCTCTTGATGCTACGCTCTGCACTTTCTCAAGTGACATTTAGCACGTTCTTGGTGCTACACTGAACTTTTTCAAGTAACTTCTAACGCGTTCTTGACGCAACGCTCTGAACCTGTTCAAATTCGTTTTTTGATATGGTGACCAGAAAAAAATCGACCACTGTAAATTCACCGATTCAAAAGTCATGCGTGTAACAATTGAAATGAAGGTCACAAAACCCTGGAACGGTTGCGAAAACTGAGAATGGGCTGCTGAACAAATTGTAAAACGACGCGGGGTCATTGCGGGCGGCGCATCCTTTTTGGCAGCGCCCGATTTGCCCACCCCGCCGTCCGACACCGAAGCCTCGCGGCCGACACAAGCCTGCGGCCGACGCCTTAGTTTGCTAACTTAGCCTGGGGCTGCCTCCGACAGAGACACGTACCACTGTCCGGAACGTAACGACACTTTGCGCCGTCCGGCACGGCCAACGGCGCCGCCCAACACGCACAGCACACCCAGCCGAGTCTGACACACACCCCCATCCGACTCACCGCGGCCGACACAGACCCTGTCCATGCGAGGGCTATGTGGGGGTATATGCCTCAAAATATGGCTTTATATGGCACAGTACTACCATGTACTACCAGTTTAGGTACCTGAAATGGCCATTGAGTCTGGAAGTTTCCACGCCGCTGCAGGTTGATGGTTTTCATTTTGCGTCATGACAGTGCGACACGATGCAACCATGAAATATCAATCACGGAATGCATTCAATCAATCTATATTGTATAGTAATTTAAAGTACGATTTAACGATTTAATTTAATTTGATCATACTTGATTGCCAAATGAGGCGTGCGACATGAATCTGGGGACCTGGGGATGTTGTTGGTTCATTCTCGGTCATGAACTTGATTTTGAATTTGCATTGCATGAAGAAGTTTGTCCAAGACCTGCTTGCACGTGTGCTATGCTAATCATGGAGACACGACTTGTGCAGGTTGGATGCAAGAACTGCTGGAAGTGTTTGCAGTAACTTGGCCAAAAAGGAAGGAATTTGCTAATGATGCATGTGCTTGCATGTGTTTGACTGATGTGTTGGTATGTGTGTTGGTATGTGTCTTGCTAGTTTTCCTTGCAACCTTGAAGGTATTGGTGGACCGGATTTCCAAGCCTGCGAGTTTGTTGGAGGAGTTTTCTCAATAGTTTCTGCTGTGTTGTGAGCCTGTCTTGGCATTTGACATCGTTTGGCCCTGCTAGCTGCCTGTTCACTGGTGCAGATGTACCGGATGTTACATGGAATTGCAGGGATGTTGTATAATGATCATGATCTGCAAAGCATTTGCGCCTCACAGGAGTGTGACTTACTTTCCATCAACATGAACAACCGCTACAAGGACGACCATCGAGAGAGTTGGGAAGCAATTTTCGAAAGCATCGAATTGTTTAAGGTAGCATGGAGCCTTTGACGCAGAGATCCTGCCCAAGAGATATTTATAATCAGAGATTAAAAGATATTGAAGCATAAATATATAATTATATATATATATATTGAAGCTATTCAATCAGAAAATGCATTTCCAAGAGTCATGTCACGTCCCCATGTTTCCTCCGTTTCACCCGTGGTTTTTCTTTTTGGCGGAAGTTGTAGACCTAGGACGTACAAGGATGCAAGAACGCCTTTGAAAAGAATAGTCAATGTTCTCAATATAGACATGAAAGGCATCCTTGGTTCAAAAAAGTTGGACAAGGTGTGCCAGCAAGCCCAGGCAGATTGCCTACTTTGAGCGGCTTGAGTGGTAAGGTCTCACAGCAAACGCTGATCGTAGGACATCAATTTTGACAAGTTCAAGCCGGTCATGCTTGCTGCCCTCCGATCCTTGAATCTTGGCTGTCAAATTTTAAGTCCCACGTTCGCATTCATTTTCTTAGTTTTAATATGTTTTGATTCCGCATGAGCCCCCAAAGAAAAAGATGTTTGTACATGTTTTTACCAAGCTACCTGCCCTCTTCCCTAACTACTATTTCCGCTACTCTACCTGTTAAAGCCCTCTTTTTCGGTTCTTCAGTGCCCTTCACTGAAGCCAAAAAGAGAGCATCACAGGTTTGAACCGAAACACCCCCCTTCCCAGATCTTCCCAGGCTTCCAAAGACCTGGAGCATGACCCATGAGACTGCCTGGGAGTGGCTGTGGTTCACCATCAGCCGCAACCTTGTTGACGCTACCACCAAGGTCACAGCCTCACAGTTTCATCTTAAAGGGAAACAACGTGAAACTGGCAAACTGAAGAAAAACGGATTCAACATTGAGTGCACCTCACTTGGATGACAGACACCGAATTGCACTCTCATAATCTCATACTTGATCATGATTCATAAACTGTCATATCACCTGAACATACGTCTAAATTACAGAACTTTATCACGAAAGCTAGCGTCAGCTAGCTGGAGTCTTCTTGCTTTAGCAAGTATTCCGGGGGCTGCTCAAGGACATCACGTGATTTTTCACGCGAAAGGGGGGGACCCCCCCCCTCCCCCCCGCACCACCACCACATCACCACCACCACCATCATCATCATCATCATCATCATCATCATCATCATCATCATCATCGTCATCATCATCGTCATCATCATCATCATCATCATCATCGTCATCGTCCTCGCCATCGTCATCGTCATCGTCATCGTCATCATCATCATCATCATCATCACCATCATCACCATCACCACCATCATCATCGTCATCATCATCGTCATCATCATCATCATCATCATCGTCATCGTCATCTCGCCATCGTCGTCATCGTCATCATCATCATCATCATCATCATCATCATCATCGTCCTCGTCCTCGTCCTCGTCATCATCATCATCATCATCGTCCTCATCATCATCATCGTCATCGTCATCATCATCATCATCATCATCGTTATTCACTTACATTTCATCATTATTGGCAATTGTTGGCATTATCACGAAAGGTAGCGTCAGCTCGCTAGAGTCTTCTTGCTTTAGCAAGTATTCCGGGGCTCCCCAAGGACATCACGTGATTTTTCACGCGAAAGGGCCCCCCCCTGCCCCCTCCCCCATATATATCATTGTTATATATCATATATCATATATCATTGTTGCATCCTCGTTGGGACGAACAATGCCGCGACACGATGATGACAGTCCCTCCGCAACTCACCTCTTCCCTTCCTTCTTTCTCCTACCCCGCTAGCTTTCGTCATCCACCCCCGGCCTCAAGTATGTTAATTAGAGTGAATAAAGTACATAGGTTTCATATCATTTCAATTTGTTTCACAATGTTTCACACACACACACACATATATATATATATTATCATATCATATACTACGTGTATATTATGTGTATTTTGTGCTGCATTGGCGTTCCCGTTTCCCGTTGCTTTTTGTTGAGCACGAAGGTGAAGGCCTACAAGGCGTACAACGCTCATCTTTTCAGCACACTTGGAGAAGAGCACCTTGAAAGATGAGAAGAGCACAGAAAATGTGCCAAAACTTGATGAGCTCGGATGATCTTGGTTCAGTTGCTTTTCATTTTGATTGGATGGAGTACTGACAAGAAATATCAAGAAATGACAAGTAACGACAAGGACATCACGGAGGTTGCACTGCTATACTAGAATCTGGAATCTCTTCGAAATTCTTCCCATCCCAGTAGTACTTGAAGTAATTGCAGTAAATCATCATGGCACCTGTCAAAGAAACGGTTGGAACGATTCAAGTAATTAAGTTTTTTGTCATTCAGAAAAGTAGGGGAAGAACGAGGAAGAAGCTACAAGGAGCTTCAAATCTCCTTTCCAGCCAGCCACAAGATCAACACAATCAAGACATAGGCGACATAGGCCAACTTGCGACATTTGCGTCGACGCTGTTGTTGCGACGACTCCAACGGAGAGAGCAATTTCAAGATCGCTGAAGCATACTGCATATCACACATGGAGCGACATGTTAAATGCGATGTTGGAATGGAACAACTTCGCACATTTGTGCTTTGTATGTCAAGAGTCGTCTGGTGTCCTGATGGATGGAAAGACACAAGCCTGCTTCAAACAATAAGGCGGTCACACCCAAGTTGCACTGTCACGGGTCTTATTGGATCACGGCTCATGACCATTCAAGGCAGTTCGAGCACTTCCGAACTACCATTTACACAGATTTCTTCTCAAAGTGCGCTACAAGCCAAGAGTGGTTCAAGCAGTGCGAAACCTAGCTTAAGATGAAATGAGTTAGAGGATCAACAGCCGTGTGAATGCATATATATATATATAAAATAGATACTGTGCGATTTTGTTCATGCTTGCGAAGTTGGTCTTGCACGCGCAGATGCCATTTGTTTTTTTCCAGGTCTCAGACAAGGCTTCGCTACATTGCCGACAGAGTTCTGCGATCTTCCTACGACATGTACCAGAAGGCAAAAGAAGAGCCATATCTATATAATTAATTGCTTCTTTTATATCCTATCTTCTTTTGAACATATTTTATAATTCTGGTGAGTTTCTGTATGTTGTGTAGATTCTTTGGGCATGGTTTGATGATGTTTGATGGCAGGGCCCAGGCTACCAGACAACATTGTTTGACCCATGATGACCTCAGACCGATACCCCTGGTGCCCAACTTGGTCACAGCTTGTTTCATGTTGATTGCATATATTGATTTATATTGATTTGAATTTTGTGAATGACGTGACTCATGTGAACGATGTGAATGATGTGAATCATGTGAATCATGTGAATGATGTGAATCATGTGAATGATGTGAATCATGTGAATGATGTGAATCATGTGAACCATGTGAACGATGTGAACGATGTGAATCATGTGAATGGTGTGAACGATGTGACCGATGTGAACGATGTGAATGATGTCAATCATGTGAATCATGTGAACGATGTGAACGATGTGAATCATGTGAATGCTGTGAACGATGTGAATGGTGTGAACGATGTGAACGATGTGAATCATGTGAATCATGTGAACGATGTGAACGATGTGAATCATGTGAATGCGGTGAACGATGTGACCGATGTGAACGATGTGAATGATGTGAATCATGTGAATCATGTGAATCATGTGAATCATGTGAATGATGTGAATGATTTGAATGGTGTGAAAGATGTGAACGATGTGAACGATGTGAACGATGTGAATGATGTGAACGATGTGAATCATGTGAATCATGTGAATCATGTGAATCATGTGAACGATGTGAACGATGTGAATCATGTGAATCATGTGAATCATGTGAATCATGTGAATGATGTGAATGATGTGAACGATGTGAAACATGTGAATCATGTGAATGATGTGAATCAAGTGAACGATGTGAATGATGTGAATGATGTGAACCATGTGAATGATGTGAATCATGTGAACCATGTGAATGATGTGAATGATGTGAACGATGTGAACGATGTGAACGATGTGAATGATGTGAACGATGTGAAACATGTGAATCATGTGAATGATGTGAACGATGTGAACGATGTGAATGATGTGAATGGTGTGAATCATGTGAATGATGTGAATCATGTGAACCATGTGAATGATGTGAATGATGTGAATGATGTGAACCATGTGAATGATGTGAATCATGTGAATCATGTGAATCATGTGAATGATGTGAATGATGTGAATGGTGTGAACGATGTGAACGATGTGAATGATGTGAACGATGTGAATGATGTGAACGATGTGAATGATGTGAACGATGTGAATGATGTGAACGATGTGAATGATGTGAATGATGAGAATCATGTGAATCATGTGAATCATGTGAATCAAGTGAACGATGTGAACGATGTGAATGATGTGAATCATGTGAATCATGTGAATCAAGTGAACGATGTGAACGATGTGAATGATGTGAATCATGTGAACCATGTGAATGATGTGAATGATGTGAATGATGTGAACGATGTGAAACATGTGAATCATGTGAATGATGTGAACGATGTGAACGATGTGAATCATGTGAATCATGTGAATCATGTGAATGATGTGAATCATGTGAACCATGTGAATGATGTGAATCAAGTGAACGATGTGAACGATGTGACCGATGTGAATGATGTGAATGATGTGAATCATGTGAATGATGTGAATCATGTGAACCATGTGAATGATGTGAATCAAGTGAACGATGTGAACGATGTGAATGATGTGAATGATGTGAATGATGTGAATGATGTGAACGATGTGAACGATGTGAATGATGTGAATGATGTGAACGATGTGAACGATGTGAATGATGTGAATGATGTGAATCATGTGAATGATGTGAATCATGTGAACGATGTGAACGATGTGAAACATGTGAATGATGTGAATCATGTGAATGTGAACGATGTGAACGATGTGAATGATGTGAATGATGTGAATCATGTGAATCATGTGAATCATGTGAATCATGTGAATGATGTGAATGATGTGAACGATGTGAACGATGTGAATGATGTGAATGATGTGAATCATTGTGAATGATGTGAACGATGTGAACCATGTGAATGATGTGAATGATGTGAATCATGTGAATGATGTGAATCATGTGAACCATGTGAATGATGTGAATCAAGTGAACGATGTGAACGATGTGAACGATGTGAATGATGTGAATGATGTGAATCATGTGAATGATGTGAATCATGTGAACCATGTGAACCATGTGAACGATGTGAATGATGTGAATGATGTGAATCATGTGAATGATGTGAAACATGTGAATCATGTGCATGATGTGAACGATGTGAACGATGTGAATGATGTGAATGATGTGAATGATGTGAATGATGTGAATCATGTGAATCATGTGAATCATGTGAATGATGTGAACGATGTGAACGATGTGAATGATGTGAATGATGTGAATCATTGTGAATGATGTGAACGATGTGAACCATGTGAATGATGTGAATGATGTGAATCATGTGAATGATGTGAATCATGTGAACCATGTGAATGATGTGAATCAAGTGAACGATGTGAACGATGTGAACGATGTGAACGATGTGAATGATGTGAATGATGTGAACGATGTGAACGATGTGAATGATGTGAATCATGTGAATCATGTGAATGATGTGAATCATGTGAACGACGTGAACGATGTGAATGATGTGAATCATGTGAATCATATGAATGATGTGAATCATGTGAACCATGTGAATGATGTGAATCATGTGAACCATGTGAATGATGTGAATCAAGTGAACGATGTGAACGATGTGAATGATGTAAATGATGTGAATGATGTGAATGATGTGAATGATGTGAACGATGTGAACGATGTGAATGATGTGAATGATGTAAACGATGTGAACGATGTGAATGATGTGAATCATGTGAATCATGTGAATGATGTGAATCATGTGAATGATGTGAACGATGTGAAACATGTGAATCATGTGCATGATGTGAACGATGTGAACGATGTGAATGATGTGAATGATGTGAATCATGTGAATCATGTGAATCATGTGAATCATGTGAATCATGTGAATGATGTGAACGATGTGAACGATGTGAATGATGTGAATGATGTGAATCATTGTGAATGATGTGAACGATGTGAACCATGTGAATGATGTGAATGATGTGAATCATGTGAATGATGTGAATCATGTGAACCATGTGAATGATGTGAATCAAGTGAACGATGTGAACGATGTGAATGATGTGAACGATGTGAATGATGTGAATCATGTGAATCATGTGAATCATGTGAAACATGTGAACGATGTGAACGATGTGAATGATGTGAATGATGTGAATCATGTGAATGATGTGAATCATGTGAATGATGTGAATGATGTGAATGATGTGAACGATGTGAACGATGTGAATGATGTGAATGATGTGAACCATGTGAAACATGTGAATCATGTGAATGATGTGAACGATGTGAACGATGTGAACGATGTGAACGATGTGAATCATGTGAATCATGTGAATGATGTGAATCATGTGAATGATGTGAACGATGTGAATGATGTGAATGATGTGAACCATGTGGAACATGTGAATCATGTGAATGATGTGAACGATGTGAACGATGTGAATGATGTGAATCATGTGAACCATGTGGAACATGTGAATCATGTGAATGATGTGAACGATGTGACCGATGTGAATGATGTGAATCATGTGAATCATGTGAATGATGTGAAACATGTGAATGATGTGAATGATGTGAATGATGTGAACGATGTGAACGATGTGAATGATGTGAATGATGTGAACGATGTGAACGATGTGAATGATGTGAATCATGTGAATCATGTGAATGATGTGAATCATGTGAACGATGTGAACGATGTGAATGATGTGAATGATGTGAATCATGTGAATGATGTGAATCATGTGAACGATGTGAATGATGTGAATGACGTGAACGATGTGAACGATGTGAACGATGTGAATGATGTGAATCATGTGAATCATGTGAATGATGTGAATCATGTGAACCATGTGAACCATGTGAACGATGTGAACGATGTGAATGATGTGAATCATGTGAAACATGTGACTCAGGTGAATGATGTGAACGATGTGAACGATGTGAATGATGTGAATGATGTGAATCATGTGAATGATGTGAATCATGTGAATGATGTGAATGATGTGAACGATGTGAATGATGTGAATCATGTAAATCATGTGAATGATGTGAAACATGTGAATGATGTGAATGATGTGAATGATGTGAACGATGTGAACGATGTGAATGATGTGAATCATGTGAACGATGTGAACGATGTGAATCATGTGAACGATGTGAATCATGTGAATCATGTGAATGATGTGAATCATGTGAATGATGTGAATCATGTGAATGATGTGAATCATGTGAATGATGTGAACGATGTGAATGATGTGAACCATGTGAAACATGTGAATCATGTGAATGATGTGAACGATGTGAACGATGTGAATGATGTGAATCATGTGAACGATGTGAATGGTGTGAATGATGTGAATCATGTGAATCATGTGAATCATGTGAATGATGTGAATGATGTGAACGATGTGAACGATGTGAATGATGTGAATGATGTGAATCATGTGAATGATGTGAACGATGTGAACCATGTGAATGATGTGAATGATGTGAATCATGTGAATGATGTGAATCATGTGAACCATGTGAATGATGTGAATGATGTGAACGATGTGAACGATGTGAACGATGTGAACGATGTGAATGATGTGAATGATGTGAATCATGTGAATGATGTGAATCATGTGAAACATGTGAACGATGTGAACGATGTGAATGATGTGAATGATGTGAATCATGTGAATGATGTGAATGATGTGAATGATGTGAACGATGTGAACGATGTGAATGATGTGAATGATGTGAACCATGTGAAACATGTGAAACATGTGAATGATGTGAACGATGTGAACGATGTGAACGATGTGAATCATGTGAATCATGTGAATCATGTGAATGATGTGAATGATGTGAATCAAGTGAACGATGTGAACGATGTGAATGATGTGAATGATGTGAATGATGTGAATGATGTGAATGATGGAATATCATGTGAAACATGTGAATCAGGGTGAATGATGTGACGATGTGAACGATGTGAATGATGGTGACTGATGTGAATTCATGTGAATGAGGTGGGGAATCATGTGAACCATGTGAATGATGTGAATGATGTGAATGATGTGAATCATTGTGAATGATGTGAACGATGTGAACCATGTGAATGATGTGAATGATGTGAATCATGTGAATGATGTGAATCATGTGAACCATGTGAATGATGTGAATGATGTGAACGATGTGAACGATGTGAACGATGTGAACGATGTGAATGATGTGAATGATGTGAATCATGTGAATGATGTGAATCATGTGAAACATGTGAACGATGTGAACGATGTGAATGATGTGAATGATGTGAATCATGTGAATGATGTGAATGATGTGAATGATGTGAACGATGTGAACGATGTGAACGATGTGAATGATGTGAATGATGTGAACCATGTGAAACATGTGAAACATGTGAATGATGTGAACGATGTGAACGATGTGAACGATGTGAATCATGTGAATCATGTGAATCATGTGAATCATGTGAACGATGTGAACGATGTGAATGATGTGAATGATGTGAATCATGTGAATGATGTGAATCATGTGAATGATGTGAATGATGTGACCGATGTGAATGATGTGAATCATGTGAATCATGTGAATGATGTGAATCATGTGAATGATGTGAATCATGTGAATGATGTGAATGATGTGAATGATGTGAACGATGTGAACGATGTGAATGATGTGAATGATGTGAACCATGTGAAACATGTGAAACATGTGAATGATGTGAACGATGTGAACGATGTGAACGATGTGAATCATGTGAATCATGTGAATCATGTGAATGATGTGAATGATGTGAATCATGTGAACGATGTGAACGATGTGAATGATGTGAATGATGTGAATGATGTGAATGATGTGAACGATGTGAACGATGTGAATGATGTGAATGATGTGATGTGAATCATGTGAATGATGTGAAACATGTGAATGATGTGAATGATGTGAATGATGTGAACGATGTGAACATGTGAATGATGTGAATGATGACGATGTGAACGATGTGAATGATGTGAATCATGTGAATCATGTGAATCGATGTGAACGATGATGTGAATGATGTGAAAACGATGTGAACGATGTGAATGATGTGAATCATGTGATGATGTGAATGTGAATGTCATGTGAATGATGTGAATGTGAACATGTGAATGATGTGAACATGTGAATCATGTGAAACATGTGAATCAGGTGAATGATGTGAACGATGTGAACGATGTGAATGATGTGAATGATGTGAATCATGTGAATGATGTGAATCATGTGAATGATGTGAATGATGTGAACGATGTGAATGATGTGAATCATGTAAATCATGTGAATGATGTGAAACATGTGAATGATGTGAATGATGTGAATGATGTGAACGATGTGAACGATGTGAATGATGTGAATGATGTAAACGATGTGAACGATGTGAATGATGTGAATCATGTGAATCATGTGAATGATGTGAATCATGTGAATGATGTGAACGATGTGAATCATGTGAATCATGTGATGATGTGAACGATGTGAACGATGTGAATGATGTGAATGATGTGAATGATGTGAACGATGTGAACATGTGACGATGTGAACGATGTGAATGATGTGAATCATGTGAATCATGTGAATGATGTGAATCATGTGAATGATGTGAACGATGTGAAACATGTGAATCATGTGCATGATGTGAACGATGTGAACGATGTGAATGATGTGAATCATGTGAATCATGTGAATCATGTGAATCATGTGAATGATGTGAATCATGTGAATGATGTGAACGATGTGAAACATGTGAATCATGTGCATGATGTGAATCATTGTGAATGATGTGAACGATGTGAATGATGTGAATGATGTGAATCATGTGAATCATGTGAATCATGTGAATGATGTGAACGATGTGAATCAAGTGAACGATGTGAACGATGTGAACGATGTGAATGGTGTGAATGATGTGAATCATGTGAATGATGTGAATCATGTGAAACATGTGAATCATGTGAACCATGTGAATGATGTGAATCAAGTGAACGATGTGAACGATGTGAACGATGTGAACGATGTGAATGGTGTGAATGATGTGAATCATGTGAATGATGTGAAACATGTGAAACATGTGAACGATGTGAACGATGTGAATGATGTGAATGATGTGAACCATGTGAATGATGTGAATCATGTGAATGATGTGAATCATGTGAATCATGTGAATCATGTGAATGATGTGAACGATGTGAACGATGTGAATGATGTGAATGATGTGAATCATGTGAATGATGTGAATCATGTGAACCATGTGAATGATGTGAATGATGTGAATCATGTGAATGATGTGAATCATGTGAACCATGTGAATGATGTGAATCAAGTGAACGATGTGAACGATGTGAACGATGTGAACGATGTGAATGATGTGAATGATGTGAATCATGTGAATGATGTGAACCATGTGAACGATGTGAACGATGTGCATGATGTGAATGATGTGAATCATGTGAAACATGTGAATCATGTGAATGATGTGAACGATGTGAACGATGTGAATGATGTGAATGATGTGAATCATGTGAATGATGTGAATCATGTGAATGATGTGAACGATGTGAATGATGTGAATGATGTGAATGATGTGAATCATGTGAATCATGTGAACCATGTGAACGATGTGAATGATGTGAATCATGTGAAACATGTGAATCAGGTGAATGATGTGAACGATGTGAACGATGTGAATGATGTGAATGATGTGAATCATGTGAATGATGTGAACGATGTGAACGATGTGAATGATGTGAATCATGTGAATGATGTGAATCATGTGAATGATGTGAATGATGTGAATGATGTGAACGATGTGAACGATGTGAATGATGTGAATGATGTGAATGATGTGAACCATGTGAATGATGTGAATGATGTGAATGATGTGAACGATGTGAACGATGTGAATGATGTGAACGATGTGAATGATGTGAATGATGTGAATCATGTGAATCATGTGAATGATGTGAATCATGTGAATGATGTGAATCATGTGAACCATGTGAATGATGTGAATGATGTGAATCATGTGAACGATGTGAAACATGTGAATCATGTGAATGATGTGAATGATGTGAATCATGTGAATGATGTGAATCATGTGAACCATGTGAATGATGTGAATCAAGTGAACGATGTGAATGATGTGAACGATGTGAATGATGTGAATGATGTGAATCATGTGAATGATGTGAATCATGTGAACCATGTGAACGATGTGAACGATGTGAATGATGTGAATCATGTGAATGATGTGAATGATGTGAATCATGTGAATCATGTGAATGATGTGAATGATGTGAACGATGTGAACGATGTGAACGATGTGAATGATGTGAATCATGTGAATGATGTAAATGATGTGAATCATGTGAACCATGTGAATGATGTGAATGATGTGAATGATGTGAACCATGTGAATCATGTGAATGATGTGAATGATGTGAACGATGTGAATGATGTGAATGACGTGAACGATGTGAATCATGTGAATCATGTGAATGATGTGAACGATGTGAACGATGTGAATGATGTGAATGATGTGAATGATGTGAACGATGTGAACGATGTGAATGATGTGAATGACGTGAACGATGTGAATCATGTGAATCATGTGAATGATGTGAACGATGTGAACGATGTGAATGATGTGAATGATGTGAATGATGTGAACGATGTGAACGATGTGAATGATTTGAATGATGTGAACGATGTGAACGATGTGAATGATGTGAATCATGTGAATCATGTGAATGATGTGAATGATGTGAATCATGTGAATGATGTGAATCATGTGAACCATGTGAATGATGTGAATGATGTGAATGATGTGAACCATGTGAATCATGTGAATGATGTGAATGATGTGAACGATGTGAACGATGTGAATGATGTGAATGACGTGAACGATGTGAACGATGTGAACGATGTGAATGATGTGAATGATGTGAATGATGTGAATGATGTGAATGATGTGAACCATGTGAATCATGTGAATCATGTGCACGATGTGAACGATGTGAATGATGTGAATGGTGTGAATCATGTGAATGATGTGAATGATGTGAACCATGTGAATGATGTGAGTCATGTGAATCATGTGAATGATGTGAACGATGTGAACGATGTGAATGATGTGAATGATGTGAACCATGAGAATGATGTGAATCATGTGAATGGTGTGAACGATGTGAATGATGTGAATGACGTGAATGATGTGAACCATGTGAATCATGTGAATCATGTGAACCATGTGACCGATGTGAACGATGTGAACGATGTGAATCATATGAACCATGTGAACGATGTGAACGATGTGAATCATGTGAATGCTGTGAACGATGTGACCGATGTGAACGATGTGAATCATGTGAATCATGTGAATCATGTGAACGATGTGAACGATGTGAATCATGTGAATGCTGTGAACGATGTGACCGATGTGAAACATGTGAAGCATGTGAATGATGTGAACGATGTGAACGATGTGAATGATGTGAATGATGTGAACCATGTGAATGATGTGAATGATGTGAATGATGTGAATGTTGATTGCAGATCATTTCAAAAGGTGAATCAGTAACCCTGCCCAGCCTTTGAGACGCCACGACAGATTGCGTGCTAAGGACATGATGGATGAACTTTCTGCACTGGGCCTGCGTCATGTAGGCTGCGGGCACGAAGTATGGATAAGTATGGCTTGATGTGGCGATGGCGAAGAGTCGATTTCGATTTCAGACTGGTTGGAGATGTTCTCCGGAACTAGCATTTGGGAGAAATAATGAGAATTGCGGAATGAGGATGGTGATGCACCCTGATGCACCCTGATGGATCGGGATGCAGTGATGCCGCGTGATGCCCGCATTTGGGTCAAGAAGCTAGATTCTGCCACCATTCTTTTTCGGAATAGCTCTTGATCAAAAAGTTTGCTTCGCCGCTAGTTTATCCAACGCGGTTCCGAAAAGAAGGGGATACTTCAACATTATGTTTTGGACTTGGCAGTCAGTGATCCCTGCAGTTCCCTAAAGGACAGAGTAGGATTCTTGAACTTCACATGCTACTTCCAGAATCTTCCAGATATCCGTCAGTTGGCGAGTGATAAACCCGAACCACGATTCAACTTATGTCATACTTATGTCAAATTGCTTGCGATCACATGAGTGTATGCTGTTGGGAATGCGGTCAAGGTTGCTGTGGACTTGTTGAGGCATACTTGAGCCTTTAGCAGACAATCCATGACAATCCAATCCTTTTGTCCATTGCCCTGGTGTTCCAGGCGATCTTTCGCCCTGGCATTTTTGTTTGGCATGTGGGTTGTGGTCAATCTTATCAGGCTATGGTGTTCCGATCGAGCTCTTTGCGCCTTTCACCGACTCATGCGTCATTGTCATGAAGCGATTGATTTCTGACGTTGCCAAAGACGTGTCTCGGCCAAGAGCTGAATCGTGCAACTGAAAGGTGTGAACTCTGAGCATTGTCACAAGCCATCGGTTCAGCATTGTAGCAGCTTTGTAGCAACTCCCCTGGCTGCATTGTGCCAGGAGAATGTGAAGCTAAGCCTGAAAATTGAAGCTGTTTCAACCAAGCAACAGGGAGCGCAGGATACTTGGCTTGCGCTAGGACCCTGTTCGGTTCTTTCAAACTTCTCTTGGTGAACAGCACCTCGTAGCAGTTTTGACCCTTAAAATGCCTTCTTGCATGCCGCGGTATCACGACCATGTTGGGTAGTCAGCCTACTTCGGCTACTGTACACTAGTAGATGCTTTGAGCTTCACAACATTGCCTCAAAGGGTTCCACCTGTCACGGATGGTTATTTTTGTTCTTGTTCCTGCTTTTCAGGAAACGGACGCAAGTGACCTGATGCTGGAAGGTTTTCGCTGGTCAATCGGTGGCTTGCTCCAGCATAATTTGCTGGTACTTCAAATGGATGTCGATGCTGGAACTCAATGCTTCAAAATGTTTTAGGCATTTTAATCAAATCCGGGTTGTGTTTTCAGACAAGGAAAATGATGGAAACTAAAGCAACTGTTTAAGCCCACGCAATTATATACAATTGGGAAAGAACAACCAGATGTGAACGGTCAACGAGGTGAACTTTGAAAATACTTTGAAACTTACATGGGTAACGAATGGTAACGAAATGTGCGATGTGACGCCCTCCAGGCCAATGCCTTCCCCGCGAATGCCTTCCCCCATCAAGGCCTGGTGGCACGTGTATTGATGCGCACCATTACCGAAGGCTCCACCGCAGTCATGCAACTTGGTACAAGCGATGGGAGAGGAAGGCTTTATAATGCTTTATATAATTCTTTTAGTTCCATCACCAAACCATAACACATCGTAACACATCGTAACACCATACCACAACATACCGCATCCATCCGCATTCATAAAATTTAACCAACTTGTGGTTTCTGAATTTCGTCTTTTCTAAAAATTTGGGTTAGTGCAATGCACAAACACAGTGAAGCATATCGAATCGAATTAGAAAGCATGCAATGCTGCAGAACAAGAGTAGGAGATTGCAATAAGGGCTGGAGGGTGGGACTGAGTCAGCTTGGCGCCAATTTTGGCTCAAGTTGGCTCATCCCCCTTTTGAAGCGGTGGTCACTGGAGCCATCGCGAGTAGCCCATGGCTGCACTTTTCGGGTCATGGGATGCTCTAGGACGTTTTCGCACCGTCGATGATGTCCTCGATCACTTCGGCGTGGAGAGGTGGTGTGGCGATCCTTCGAGGCTCAGATTGGAAGCCCGGGCACTGACTTGAGATTGTTAGCGGCCTTGCCCAAGATCGCAGTCATCACTGGGTGCGGAGGCGCCATGAGCCCTGATGGGCCCCTGAATCCAATACAGGCTACTCAGGTGGGGTTAGCCTGGCGAATGGCTAGACGAATTATGGCGGCTGCGTGGAAGTGGACCCTTGGCTGGAGCCTTCAAGCAGCTCATCTGGAGGTATAGATCCACCTGAACCAGTTGTGAGGCAGGTAAGCGGGTCGGTTAAGGAGAGAGTCTTGAAGATGAACTCCCTAATTGACCAGCAAGATGAATCAGAGCCCCTTCCAACCTGGGATGTGGATCGATGGTATCAAAATTACATCATAACAATGGGGTCACAGCAAGACGAGACAGAGGAGCCCACGGCGTCGCAACTGGCTGCCCTACATAAAAGGGTGTTCATTGAGAACAGGCCACCCGACACCGTCTGAGAGGAGAATGAGCCGGGTGCAAAAATGCAGGGTGTACACACCAATGGGAGACGGCACCTACCTGCAACGAGATTTCCAAATCCAAGCAGCTACACTGCTTGGAAAGCTTCGTGGAACGTCTTCAAAGCCGATCAAAGCGGCGTGCTTGATGTTGAACATCTGCTCGATTGCATCTTTGGAGGCATATGCCAAGCAGGTGGAGAAGTTGACAACACAATGGCCACGCTGTTGGGGATTGATTTACCTCGCTGACGATTCTGGTCGAGCTGAACGATTGGAAAAGATTCGCAGAAAGCTCACCATCGAGTCTGCCCAGAACAGACAGGTGCCTCGGGAATGGGACCCCAACTGCCCTTGGTCTTGTGTGTTTGTGCAATTGGCCATGGACACTGACTTTTGTGCGGAGAGGATTCATCACCCTGCTGCAGCATGGACGGCGTCGGGAGGCAAAGGAGCACCTTGCGTTGCCGCTGAAGCCGCTGTGTTTGACGCCACACAGGGAGGCCAAAGAGCTCTTGGGCTCGAACAGGAGCTGAGTCAAACATCAGACAGGAGGAAAACTCAGGCGAACAGAGATCGCCGTCAAGCAAAGAAGAGGCGCCTGGCTTCAGATCGATCGGAACTGGCCCGACACAGGGCGGCAACCCCGTCTTCAGGTAAAGGAGCTGGAGGTGCAAAGGGGAAGGCCAAGGGGAAATCAAAAGACCAGTCAGGTCTTGAATTGTGCTATAGCTGGGCGTCCGGAAAAAGACATTGCGCAGATGTGGCCCCCGGAGGGGAATGCAAAGGACCCGTAAAGCGGATCCACAAATGCCGCATTTGTCTTTCACCTTCGCATAAAGATGCGGATTGCAGGTCTGGATGAACCGCTGGACGAGCAAAACAGGACAGTCACCGGCAGCCCCTTAGCATTGTCTGAGAGTGCATCTTGGGATTGTCGGCAACGGTTCTTTTTGTCGTTTCATGTCATGGTTGTCTTTTATTTGATTTGGTTTTCTCAGTGCATTTATGGGGGGTTTGCAGTGTTGCTTTCGTTGAAAAAGATTTAAGATTAGACAGTTTTGAAACGCAAACAGTTCAAATCCAACGCGCTGGAACGGAAAGCCAACAGTGAATTTCAGATGCAGGCACTTATTTGGATTGCAGGAAACACTCTTGGAGAATCTGACAACAGTATGCCCGCATTGTTTTGGCTTAGCACCTTCCCCTTCTGCCAACGTAGAGGGACTTGGGAGGTGACTTTCATGGAGTCCTTGCCTGACTTTGAAGGTGATGACCCTGACCAGGCTGAACCCGTGAAGGCTGAAGCAGCAGGTCAGGCTCGGACAAAGGCGGAGTCATGCGATAAAGCTGCACCTGGCTGTCCAAAGGAAGTCAAAAGGGAAGTTGAGACAGCCGGCAACGAGGCGACTGACGTGCAAGGAACCGCAACCCAGAGAATTACGACAGATCCTGAGGCAGCTGGTCCATGGGTGCCTGAACGGGTGAAGGCAGCTTTAGAAGCAAGCAGCTCTTTCGATCAGTTTAGAAAAAGCAGGCCCTTCAGGTATCTTCACATGTTTTCTGGCGAGGAGGACCAGCTGGCAAAGTCGCTCAAGGCAGAGGCAGCACGAGCTCGGCTCGGTCTATGTAGAATCATTGGATCTTAAAAGGGACAAGGGGCTTAATCTTGCAAGCCATCTGGTCTATGACGAGATAGAGAAGTCCATCACGAACGGTGAGTGGGATGGTTTCCATATGCCATAGCAGGTTCCCTTGATCCTCATTTTCGAGGGTGGGATGGCGAGACGGCGAGACTCGCCGAGGGGTGCATTGCCAGTGCGGTCAGCCGCACACATATACGGCCTACCTTGCAACACCCCGGCACAGCAGAAAGAAGCAGATGATGGAACCTTGATGGCCATGCGCTCAGGCTGGCTGCGCGAGAAGCAGGTGGCTAGCTGCAGAAGACGTGCAGTACCAGAGGTTTCGACGCTCAAGACTCCACCTGGTTCAGAAGATTCTGGAAGCGCTTGGGATCTGCCCGAGATATAGGCTGTCATCGCAGACACAGGATCTTCTACGGTGGAGTCCAACACGTGCGCATATCAGACAAAGCAGAAACGGAGGTGGTACAAACCGGCGAGGTGGACGGGGAAATTGGAGTCTATGGCATCGTTGGCAAAGGTCTGCAAGTGTCAACCTTGGGTGCAGCACGTGCCAGTGATTGGAAAGGGCAATACAGAAGCAGCAGGAGCATACCCCCCTGACCTCACTGACGCCATCGCCAAGAAGATTGTCGAGGCATGGAAGCGCATCCTGAACTTGGAGTGGCTCCGCTGTCAACTTCAGCAGAAGTTTGACAAGGTCAACAAGCTACAGGAGAGGTGGCTTGAGAATGAAGAGGAGCGGAGGAAGCGTGTCTATGTGGAGGAGGAGCCGTCCAACACAAGGCCCCTCACAGGAGAGGTGAAGTCACCGAGGTTGGAGACAAAAGCCACCGAGAGCCACGACATGGAAGAAGATAACCTCCCTTCATCCTCCACGAGGGCATCAAAGAGACAGCGTAGGGAGGAGATGAATGACTTTGCCATGGGTGGCATGCGCAACCCAGCAGCTGCTGTGTCGAGACTACATCAGGTGCGACAGGTTGGAGAAATGATTCATGCTGCGTGGATGGACTTTGTGGTGTCACAGCATCCAGAAGCCCTATCGGTGGCCATAAACTATGGATCAAGTGAGGCAAAGTTCAACGAGGACGTCTTGGCAAGATGGACGGAGAGGCTACAAACCAGCCTTTTGGAAATGGAGACCCAGGATGGCATCACCCTCAGGGAAGAGATGGAGTTCAAGTCACCCTTGCACAGCAGCCTCTGGGATGCCTGGAGGATCAAAGCCAGAGGATCCTGAGCAGTGCATCGGCCAATGGGCCAGGGAAGGGGCACCCGGCATGGAGCGCGAGGTACAGGACTCCAACATATTCCCGGGGGTCGAACCTGGCGAGGCACTGGAGTCCAAGACGGATTTGATCGAGCTGATGGGCATGAAGAACTATGGCAGATGAGTCTGTGGGGTCCCAGAAGGAGGAGGCTTCAGTAGAAATAGACAGGTGCATCACGAAGGGATTCTGCAGGGTCATGCCTCTAGAAGTGTTGCACGAGCGCTTCAAGAAGGGCACGGCATCCAAGCTGGCGTTGATCATCAAACAAAAGCCAGATGGATCAACAAAGCGGAGGATAGTGATCGACATGAGGCGCTCGTTGGGGAATGCACGAGCGAGAGTGAGTGAAAGAATCGTACTACCGAGGGCACAGGACAAAGTGAAGAGTTTGCGAGTCATGAGAGCCCGAGAACAAGAATTGAAGGAGAAGAAGCACATGTCGATCCTCAAGGGCAGCAGGGCGTACGAACAAGCCGAGGTAGAGTTCATCCTGATTGACTTGCAGGATGCGTTCTGCCACTTCGGCGTTCATCCTGATGAATTACGTCATTGCATCAGCCCCGGACTCGAAAGTGGCACGGGCATCCTATGGGTGGCAATGCTGGGAAGACTGAGTGCCGCCATTGGACGCTTGGTGCAGTCCTTGTTCCACCCAGCGTCAGGCCAAGTCCAGGTCTACGTAGACGATGTGGCACTCATGATCCGTGGGGCCCCTGAACAACGCAACCTCCGGATGGCAAAGGTGCTGTATGTTCTGGCGGCCTTTGGAGTCCAGGTGGCCCTTCCAAAAGGAGAACGAGGCATGTCACCCATGGATCGGAACGACGTTCGAACTCCACAGACATGAGCTTGTGATGGGGATAGCTGGCATCGTCCCAAGACTGAGGTGGACGGTGGCGTCGATGTATAGTACTCCAAGAGGAGGAGAAGGAAGAAGAGCGGGCAAAGCATCGAGCTGGTGACAAACGCCCCAAGCATGGGCTCTTTGCGGTGAAACGCCTGGGCACAGCATTGCCCTTGGCCGAAAGCGGATTTCGAGACACCGGAGACCATGCTGATCAGAAGAGAGCCGCTCTTGGAACAGGAGCCCGCATGGGGAGTTGTCACAGACGCCTCACCGGGGGGCGTCGGCGGGGTCCTCATACACAAGGTGGGCTCGCAGTGGCACATCGTGGAAGACTTCGACGCACCGCTGCAACCACATCAGGCGGCAGCACTGGAAATCGAATTCAACAAGCCGTCGGGGCAAGCGGTGCTGGAATGGTTGGTCATTCTCCGAGCCTTTCAGATCTGGAGCACGAAGCTTCAACAGGGACCAGTGCTCATCAGGTCAGACAGCGCATTTGCGCTTGCTATGGCAAAGCAGTTGAAGTCGCCCACCAAGACGCTCAACTACCTCGCGGCAGAACTCTCCCTGCTGCTTGAGAGGGCACAGATCCCTCGACTGGTGGCACAACACGTGCCGGGAAAGTTAACCTTGAAGCTGACTGGCTATCGAGGCTTACCAGCCGCGGTCCAATGCCAGCCAACCTGGTGGGCGTCAAATTGAGGCGCACAACAGCATTCTCCGAGAGAAGCAGGGTGATGGCGCCACCGGGAGGCGTCTTTGACAGCTTGTGATGCATTCTCAGCCGGCAAAAGTAGGCTGCTCAAGAATGCTGCACGTTCCCTGGCAAACACACATGAGTCACATGACGGTACACACACATGATAACATGGACGTTCATGTAACCGCAGCCACACTTTTGGGTCAAGCATGGAGGTCGCCATCATCCTTCCACCGGCTAGCCCCAGCCTTGTGCCATCAGAGCACAACCTGGCGTCCAATCTGGGGGCATGGATCTTCCTGGCACTGGTCTTCATGTGCGGAATGTTATTTCAAGCATGTGTGCCGCGGCTTTGCCACCTGGAATGGGTATGGGGCGGCAAGGTGAAAACTTTTGTCATGGGGTGCAAGCACTGCTGGCCTCGTGCAACGAGAGACCCTCACAAAAAAGGAGCCCCAGAACACCTCTACGAAATGGGGTACTAAGGCATGGGACGCCTACGAGTACCGAGCGAGAGCCCCCAGCCTGGCTCAGTTTGACCGAGATAAGAGCTCCAGGGGCAGCTTTGCCAGCCTCACCACCTCACCGACCGGTCTCATCTCTGTGGGGCCCAGGAATGTCAAGAAGACAGACTACGAGTTCCCACAAGTATTGTCGAGGAGGAAGCGACACCAGGCCAACGATGGGGGCAATGATCGCAGCAGCAAGTCCGCAAAGGTGAACCACTTGCCAGAGAAGAACAGCGAGACAAAGGTCCCCCTGAAGGCAGCAGGAGAATGGCGCGGACAAGGTGTGGCTCAAGAAGGTCAGAAAAGCTTTCATAATAAATAATTAAGAAGTTCTACTATGTTCTACTCAGCGTCCACCTTGGCAACCAAGAACACCAAAAGACGAACAGTGTCAGAGATTTTGGAGGGGCTTGGAGGAGACCATTTCCCGCTGACGGTGGAGAGTGTGACTAGCTTGGCGGCGGTACTGGACTCCACGGGCATGAAGGCGGGAGATCAATACGTAGCTGAAGCCAAATCAATGCACGTTGAGGCAGGCTTTGACTCGGATATCCAGATAGAAAAGCAACTGACCTCATGCAAGCGAGCCATGCAGAGAGACAAGGGCCCTGAGACGCGAGCCCAGGAAGTAAGAATAAAAGACATGCAGGAGCATGAGTGGAACCGGGCCAATGAAACCAGAGGAGAACCAAAAAGGTCGCTTGGTCGTTTGCATGGGCATCAATATGGATGCTGAGAGCGATCGAGGCGGCGCAGGTCACTGTAAGTGATGTGACAGTGAAGCCTGATGACAAAACAGTCAGGCTGTATGTCAAGAAGTCCAAGACAGACCAGAAGGCTCAAGGCACATGGAGGACGCTGGGGTGCTGCTCCATGCCAACGTGCGTAAGAGACTGCGCCTACAACTTGGCTTTCTTGGCGTTCAAGGACGTGGAGGGCAAACCACCCAGTACCCCTCTCTTCCCAGATGTGGAGGGGAACCTTGCGACAAAGTGGCACATGGTGACGGCGTGGTCCAACCACTTGGACGAAAGAGCCACAGGCCATTCGGCGCGGCGTTCTGGCGCCATGGCGTACGCAAGGAAGGGTATGCCAATACAGTCAATACAGTTTCTTGGACGTTGGAAGTCCTCAGCCGTGTTCAGGTACGTCGAGGAGGCAATGGCTGAGGTGCCAATGAACTCCCACGTGCCGAGGACACCAGGCACAGGAGCACATGGCGCTGGACAAGAGACAGAATTCCTCAAACGCAAGTCCCTCAGACCAAAACAGAAGGCATCCCCAAAGAAAACGGCAGAGGGGGAACAGCCGGTGCCTATCCAAGAAAGCGAAAATGACAAGGAGAAGGTCTACGCCTTGTCAAATGCAAGAGGCAAATGGACAAAGCACTTGGTGGGGCAAGCAGCTTGGGGCGCATTCCGCTTGACAACTGGGCCACCATATGTGGGTGGAACTTTGCGAAGAAGAATGTCAAGGTGGAACTCACCCAACGCCCCACGAGAGCTGCAGTGCCTTGCAAGAAGTGCTACAAGCTCATGGAAGAGCACGACGGAGTCAAAGGAGCCAGAGAATGGGCGCCAGATATGAATCTGAAGGCTTCAAAAGTGGGCCTTTGAAATTGGAAGTTTGTGTTTATAGAACCAAGGTGATGTCTTGGTTGCACAGCTGCTGCAAAGCAAAGCAGACCAAACCGGCCAATCAACGAAAAAGAATGCCTGTCCGCTTGGAGGGTGGGTGGGCATGGGGCTGCAATAGACGCAACACTTGTTCGTATGCTTACACGAATCATCAAGTCAGTTCGTGGTATGTACTGTATCTGTAGCAGAGGCATGTATACTGCATGAATGCTCTATGGACTGAAAACTTAATGTAAATAATTTATCATATTCAATAATAAACCACCAAAAGTCGGGGTAGCTTAAACACTGGCCCAAAACCCATAAGCGTACTATAATTGTAGACAGATGGTTTGGCGACTGCTTTGGCCTCACTGTGTTTTTTTAAATAAATAGGCCCAGTAGCTTGGAAACAAATAAACGCCAGCATCAGTATAATGCAGTAAATAGCTTCTGGGATTCTACAAATAGATCCTGGGTAGCTATGGCCCCTAACAGAGAAAGAGGCCAAAGCAATAAATAGCATATATATATATATTTATTTATTGAATACAATTATGCTGCATCATGCTACATTGTGTTAATTCCCAAAATGCTTAAACAAATGAAATGCCCCCGTTATTTGACAAGGACAACGGAAATATGTCCACCCTTGTGCGATTACAGTTGCAGTTACAGTAATTTCCTGAGCTAGTGTTCGTTGAACGTTCGGTTGGAAAAGAAGCTAAAGAAGAAGGTGGCCGCGATTAGTAGCCAGAGGGCGCTGGTGGCTTGATGCTTCTATAGACAATGCGAAGGGGATGCAGGTATGATGGGTTCATGGTGGCTGAATAGTTGGAATGATTCGAAAATGGTCTGCTCCTTGTCCATGTCGCCAACTCCGAAGCACAAGTAAAGATAGAAAGGAAACATGCGATTTGTCATGCTGCATTTGTCCAACCCACTTGGTCACAGAGTCAGGGTCATAGGTATTTCATAGGCTCCTTCTCTTTGTCAAGCCTTGTGTGGTATCACGTGCTTCCATTCTGATGTTCTGATATTTTAGAATTTTAGATGCTGCTGGTGGCTATCTCTTCTCAAAGCTTTTACCAGTAGTACCGCGCAAGGCGGTGGCGGAAGTTTCAAAAATAGGAAACCTATAGGAGAGGTTGGTTCTTGTGAATCACGGATGGCAGAGCGAATCCACTGATGGACCGAAAGGACGAGCACTCATCTGTGCCTCCAGAATTTTCCTCATCTGTGCCTCCAACATTTTCCTCATCTGTGCATCCTATGGTTTCTATGCGGTTTCCATGGTTTCTCTACCGCGTCTCCGGTTTCCATGGTTTCCATGGTTTCTATACTTTCTCCGGTTTCCATGGTTTCTATTGGTTTTATTGGCTATGTGCGGTTTCTATGGTTTCCATGGTTTCTATGCGGTTTCCATGGTTTCTATGCCGCATCTCCATGGTTTCTATGGTTTCCATTGGCTTTGTGCGGTTTCTATGGTTTCCATGGTTTCTATGCGGTTTCTATGGTTTCTATAATGTTTCTATGGTTTCCATTGGCTATGTCCGGTTTCCATGGTTTCCATGGTTTCTATGCGGTTTCCATGGTTTCTATACCGCATCTCCATGGTTTCTATGGTTTCCATTGGCTTTGTGCGGTTTCTATGGTTTCCATGGTTTCTATGCGGTTTCCATGGTTGCTATAATGCGTCTCCGGTTTCCATGGTTTCTATGGTTTCCATTGGCTTTGTGCGGTTTCCATGGTTTCTATGGTTTCTATGCGGTGCCCATGGTTTCTATAATGCGTCTCCGGTTTCCATGCTTTCCATGGCCTGTGTAGTTTCGATGCGGTTAGGGTGGTTTGCGGTTTCCATGTTTTCCATAGTCTGTCTCCGGTTTCTATGGTTTCCATGGTCTGTCTACTTTCTCTGCGGATTCTATGGTTTTCATGCTTTTTCCATCATTTTGGCGGATTCCATGGTTTTTATCTACGTCTGCAAGTTTTACGCTTGCTATTTTTGGACGAGCACTCATCTGCGCCTCCGGAATTTCATGGTTTCCATGGTTTCCATGGTTTTCATGCGGCGCCCATGGTTTCTATAATGCGTCTCCGGTTTCCATGGTTTCCATGTGGTTTCTATGGTTTCCATTGGCTTTGTGAGGTTTCCATGGTTTCCATGGTTTCTATGCGGTTTCCATGGTTTCTATAATGCGTCTCCGGTTTCCATGGTTTCTATGGTTTCCATTGGCTTCGTGCGGTTTCCATGGTTTCTATGGTTTCTATGCGGTGCCCATGGTTTCTATAATGCGTCTCCGGTTTCCATGCTTTCCATGGCCTGTGTAGTTTCGATGCGGTTAGGGTGGTTTGCGGTTTCCATGTTTTCCATAGTCTGTCTCCGGTTTCTATGGTTTCCATGGTCTGTCTACTTTCTCTGCGGATTCTATGGTTTTCATGCTTTTTCCATCATTTTGGCGGATTCCATGGTTTTTATCTACGTCTGCGAGTTTTACGCTTGCTATTTTTCATGGTACATCGTTGTCGTGCTCGACGCGCAGTGGTACTCTTCGTTTGGGTGGTACATGCATTTTCCTGGGATATTGCGGTTATTATTTGAAAGAATGCAGCTCACGCCGATGTCAGCAACCAAAAAAACATGATCCATTTTGAATTTAATTTCAAAGCTACGTATGTACTGAAGGTAGCAAAGCCTTCTCTGCTGGTATTAGACTGATTATAGTGAAAACCCGACTCCCCAAAACGGGAGATGGATCAAAAAAAACAAATAAGGATCAAAAAAAAAGGGTCAAAAAAAAAAATAGGGATCAAAAAAAAACACAAAATCCAGAAAAATGAGAAAACACAAGGAAACTATCACGAAATAAAGGCAAACAAAATCCATGGATCAAAAAAAACAAAATCAGGAAAAGAAAAGAAAGAAAGAAAGAACGAAAGATAGAAAGAAAGCAAGAAAGAAAGACAGAAAGCGCCCTCCCCCCTGCACCCCCCACCCGCGTATATTTGTTCATGGGCTTCCCTTGCTACCTACACTCTCCTTTTCATAAGCATCGTTTATTTGGGATCATTTTATCTTTATTGGTAACCATCGCCACTTGTGCCTATGTGCTTCTTTCTTGGTGCGCGCCTCCCCCCTGCACCGCCCCATCCGCGTATATTTGTTCATGGGCTTCGCTTGCTACCTACACTCTTTCCTTTTTTTGAAACAAAAAGAAGCACAGCATATTTTTGTGCTGAACAATTTGATGAGTCAGGGGTGGTGGGTGGAATTCACACTACTCCTGGCCATTTCGAAGGGGAAGCTCCTCACTCCGTCCGAGGCGTTTGCAGAGTCCAGCATCCAGGGAGGGGCGGCCATCCTCAAACCCGATACGGAAGGGTTGAAAAACGGGCTGGACTCTTGGAAGAAGTCCGCAAATGCAAGGCGTCGAGAGGCCTGAAAGCTGCAAGATGCGGAGGAGAAGGACTCTGGCACGAAGGGAAAGGGGAAAGGAAAACCTCCAGCCTGCTATGCCTGGAACAACAACAATGGGGCCTGTGCTGGACTCCCTCCATGATCCGCTTGCCGAGGAAAGGTCGCAAGAGATGCAAGAGAACATCGTTGCACGGCATGTGGATCCCCTGGACACCCTTCACATCAGTGCTCGCAAAAGGAAAGTTGATCGAGCTCCTGAAGGTAGACTGGGCACGACACAAGGCGAAGAACACCCAGCCGAGGGACACCACATGGGTACCCATCTTCACGTGGGGCAGATATCTAGGTCAAGAAGAAGGCAATCAGGAGACCGAGAAGAAAACCCAGAAAGGAAGAAGAACGACGAAGGGAGACGAAAACGAAGACGCTCCAGGGATCGCGAAGACCAGAAGGACGACGAGCCGAAGGCTGAGTTCAACGGGAAGCTCATGACTCTGGAGGGCTACACAATGAAGAGATGTTTCAACTTCCTGCACATGTACGCGGGCGTGAAGGACCCACTTGGCAAAGCCATTGAAGAGGAAGCCAAACGTCACCGCATGAAAGTCTCGGTGTATCTCGGTGTACTCCTGCGAGAAAGAGAACGGTGTTGACCTGCTCAAGGAGGAACCTTACCTGGACTTTCTGAAGAAGGCGAAGGAAGGGTTTTGGGACGGGATGCACTCTGGCTTCCCATGCACGTCCTTCTCGAAGTTAAGATGGAGAAAGGCGGAGGGCTACCCAGGTCCGGTCAGATCAAAAAGGCAGCCATACGGACTACCCGACCTTCCAAAACACCGACAAGCTGAAGCAGACGAAGGTACACTACATGCGTCCAGGTCAGCTCACATGGCCGACAGAATCATTGCTTCCAGGGAGGAAGACAGGTTGAGACCCTTTGCAACGTTAGAGAACCCACTACCTTCAGACCATGGCGAACACCTCTCGGCGTGGGAACTTCCGGAAGTGGCGAACCTCTTCGAGAAGTACGAGAAGGAGGGCTTCCAGTTGGCAGAGTTCCCAACCTGTGCCTATCAACTACACCTGGACTTCGGTCTGAGGACATACAAGCCTCAGATGTTCGGCGGTACACTGCCGGGGATTTCTTCACTGAGGGCACGATGCAGTTGCGGGGATGCTTCACATGTGCCGGTGATCGGGAAGGAGAGGTCTGTGGCCTCGGGAGAGTATCTTGAAGACCTTTGCAAGAACTACGCCAGGCTGGTGATTAGACAGGTCCAGAGAATGGCCAAAGCAGAGTTCTTCACGAAGCGGCAAGATGACCTGAGACGGGAGGTCGACGAGCTCAAGGAAAGGTCCTTGAAACATCTGAGATCGAAGTCGAGTACGGCAAGAAGGTCACCAACAGGAGAACCAAAACAAGAAGCCGCGGCCAAAGAGGAAGAAGTAGTCAAGGCCACAGCTTCCTCGAAAGCTAAGGGCAAAGCAAAGACAAAACAGGAGGCGGACGAGTACGAGTACACCTATGAGTACTACTCCTCAGAAGAAGAGGTCAAGACCGAGCCGAAGGAGTCGAAGGAAGATCCCTGGAGAAGAAGGGAAAACATCAAAGAAAACGGATGACTGGAAGGGCGGAGAAGGCAAGTTTGAAATGTTGAGGAGATCAAAGGCCAAGAGAGAAGACCCAAAGAACCTCAACTATGACGGCGGCATGAGAAACCCTGCCGAGGTGGTGGAAGGCATGCCTAAAGCCCTGGGGCTGGGACTGAGAATCTTCGCAGCCTGTGAGCGCTTCTTGAAGTCCAACAGGAACGCGCTGGAGACAGCAGAGAACTACGGCACGGAGGCCTGCAGTTTGGACGAGAAGACACTGGATAGGTGGAGAGGAGAACTCAGGAAAGCCGTGGGCGCACGCGGCAAGTTGAAGGCCCAACTCAGGTCCAGATGGGCGTTCGACTCACCCATACACGGCGACAGCATCAGAGCATGGACTTCCAAGACTGCAGACGCAGATGTGGAAGTCGCTAAATGAGTGGAGGAGGGCACCCCCTTGGGCATCAACCTGAAGATCCAAAGCAGAGGAATTTTCCCACCGTCGGACAAAGGAGCTGAGCAAGAATCGCTGATGGACGCGGCACTACAGATGGCCAGAGGTTCACTAGTGAACTACGCGTCGGTCGGGGAGAACAGGGTGGACGAGGTGAAGAAGGAGTTCTCCCAAGGGACAATCTCCCGTCTGGCAATCATCGTCAAGGAGAGGCCAGACGAAACGAAGAAGAGGAGATTATAGGAGATTCATCATTGACCTCAGAAGGTCCGGAGGCAACTCCAAGGCAAGCCTGGAAGAGCGCCTGGTACTGCCACGCGCGTTGGATGCAGTGTCCACGATGCGCACCATGGCCAAGCTCAAGGAGGCACCGACGGTGGAGGAGCAAAGGAACCTGTGGAAAAGGGAAATGATCCTGATTGACATATCAGACGCGTTCCCCCACCTTGCAGTACACCACCAGGAGCTTGAACACTGCATCACCCCGGGGCTACACGAAGGGGAGTTCTTCTTGTTCCGGGCCTTACTGTTCGGCTACAAAACAGCCCCGCTCTTGTGGTCGAGAGTAGCCGCATGGTTGGGACGCATGGTGCAGTCGTGCGTGCCCCTCCACGAAGGCAGGCACCAGATAATATACCTCGACGACTCACTATGGCGGCTGTTGCAAGGGACATTGCAACGGCGCAACGAACTCCTGGCCTTCGTGCTCTACACGATGGGGGCACTGGGGTTCAACGTATCCATCAGGAAGGGCGAGAGGGGATCCAGAGTGACCTGGTCCGGAGTCGAATTTCACCTGGGGGACAATCACGTTCTCCTCACGCTGCCAGAGAGGTTCATCTGCGACCTGCAAGACAAGATTTCAGCATGGGAGACAAAGGGAATGGCCCCGGTGAAGGACCTGAGGACAGTGTGCGGGAAACTCTCTTGGCTGTCTGGGGTTTTACCGCGTACAAGATGGATGCTGAGAGTCCCAGAGGGAAGCAGAGGTGAGAGAAGGCCTGGAAGAGACGCGGCGGCAAAACCGCGTGGACAGCCGCACGAAGGAACACCTATTTGTGGTGAAGCGCGAAACATTGCGTTTTTCCAATGATTTCTGGCTCTGGAGGGTCGGGCAGTGGGCTCGCCAAAGCGGCGGGTGCGGAGCCATCTGGCCAGATGAGAGATGAAAATTGCACGCCGCCGTTGTGGCGCGAAGCACGTTTTGAAGTCAAAATGTAGAAAACACCTGACGTTTGGACCACTTTTGGAAGTTGAGATGTCGAAAAAGTGCATGCCGTTGTGGCGCGAAGCACATTTTGAAGTCAAAAGTGTTAAAAACTGACGATCTCAGCGCTTTTGGAAGTTGAGATGCCGAAAAAATGCATGCCGTTGTGGCGCGAAGCACATTTTGAAGTCAAAGTGTTAAAAACTGACACTTTCAGCGCTTTTGGAAGTTGATGTCGAAAAAGTGCATGCTGTTGTGGCGAGAAGCGCATTTTGAAGTCAAAAGTGTTAAAAACTGACGGTCACGGCGCTTTTGGAAGTTGACGTTGAGATGTCGAAAAAGTGCACGCGGTTGTGGCGGGAAGCACATTTCGAAGTAAAAACGTGGAAAGCACACCATTCTCGGAGCACTTTTGGAAGATGAAATGTTCAAAAACTGCATGCCGTTGTGGCCCGAAGCAAATTTCGAGGTCAAAAGTGTAGAAAAAATGATGGGTTTGAAGCACTTTTGGGCGTTCAGATGTCGTTTTGCGTGGCCGGCGTAAGGGAGTCTGCACCTTGCCAAAAGTGCGCAAAAAAAGTGAGGGTTTTGTGGCAGTTTCAAAAGCGTTGGCAGGTGTGGGACATTTGAAGAGGATCTGCAAAGATGCATGTCGCGTGGCAGCACTTTAAACAGATGGAATGGAAAAAACGCATGGAATGGAAAAAACGCAAAACTCATTGGTACGAGACCGTCAGCTCTGCACTCAACTTTCCATTTTGAAGGAAGTCTCGCAGAATTGCTTCGTTTTTGAGGTTCTCAGCCTCGAAAAATTGAGGAAGTCTCGCACAATTTTGATGTTGTCAAGTTCAAAAACTGGGGAAGTCTTGCTTGCAGATATACAGATAGATAGACAGAAAGATGGCTAGATAGACAGACAGATGGCTCGGTAGACAGACAGATAGGCAAACAGATTTATAGACAGATAGATAGACAACCGCAATTACACTACACTAGAACTACAACTACAATTACCATTCCACAACACTACAACTACAACTACAACTGTAACTACTACAACTACTACAAATACACTACAACTGCAACTGCAACTACAACTTCAAGTACACTTCAACTACAACAACTACAACTACAACAGCAACTACCAATACATCACACTAGACTACAACTGCAACTGCAATTACAATTGCAAGTACAACTTCATTTTCAACAGCACTACAACAACGACTACCATTACACTACATCTGCAACTACAACTACGCTACACTACAGCTACAACTAATTACCTTACAGCTACAACTACAGCTACAACTACAACTACAACTCCTACAACTACTACAGCTACTGCAGCTACAACTTCAACTAACTACAACTACAACCACAAGTACAACTGCACCTACAGCTACGCTACAATTACAACTACACTACGAATACAATTACATTGCCCTCTGCTACACCACACTGCATCCTGCAGTTGTGGGTGAGGTGACCACCTCAACCATTCCAAAAGCACAACCACTTTTCGGTCCATCAGTGGATTCCCTCTGCCATCCTTGCATCACAACAACTCACCTCCCCTATAGTTTCCTATCTCTGAAACTTCCGGCACTGCCTTGCGCGGTACTACAGGTAGTTGTGGCTGTGGTAGTCGTGGTAGTTCTAGTGTAATAGAATGGGCTAGCGCCCTGGTGCCGCCGACCCCTCTATTGGGGGTGGTCCGGTAGAGAGAGAGAGAGAGATCATTGCGCTTAACTGCAGGCTTGAACCACCATAAAAGGACAATGCCGGGGCTGGCAAACGGCATGGGAGCTGCAGCGAAGCATTTGGGGGGTTTTGCGGGCTAGCAAACGGGAGGCTTGAACCACCATAAAAGGACAATGCCGGGGCTGGCAAACGGCATGGGAGCTGCAGGGAAGCATTTGGGGGGTTTAGGCTTGAACCACCATAAAAGGACAATGCCGGGGCTGGCAAACGGCATGGGAGCTGCAGGGAAGCATTGCGGGCTGGCAAACGGCAGGCTTGAACCACCCTAAAAGGACAATGCCGGGGCTGGCAAACGGCATGGGAGCTGCAGGGAAGCATTTGGTGGGTTTTGCGGGCGGGTAAACGGCAGGCTTGAACCACCATAAAAGGACAATGCCGGGGCTGGCAAACGGCATGGGAGCTGCAGGGAAACATTTGAGGGTTTTGCGGGCGGGCAGACGGCAGGCTTGAACCACCATAAAAGGACAATGCTGGGGCTGGCGAACGGCAGGGGAGCTGCAGGGAAGCATTTGGGGGGTTTTGCGGGCGGGCAAACGGCGGGCTTGAACCACCATAAAAGGACAATGCCGGGGCTGGCAAACGGCATGGGAGCTGCAGGGAAGCATTTGGGGGGTTTAGGCTTGAACCACCATAAAAGGACAAAGCCGGGGCTGGCAAACGGCATGGGAGCTGCAGGGAAGCATTTGGGGGGTTTTGCGGGCTGGCAAACGGCAGGCTTGAACCACCATAAAAAGACAATGCCGGGGCTGGCAAACGGCATGGGAGCTGCAGGGAAGCATTTGGGGGGGTTTGCGGGCTGGCAAACGGCAGGCTTGAACCACCATAAAAGGACAATGCCGGGGCTGGCAAACGGCATGGGAGCTGCAGGGAAGCATTTGGGGAGTTTTGCGGGCGGGCAAACGGCAGGCTTGAACCACCATAAAAGGACAATGCCGGGCTGGCAAACAGCATGGGAGCTGCAGGGAAGCATTTGGGGAGTTTTGCGGGCGGGCAAACGGCAGGCTTGAACCACCATAAAAGGACAATGCCGGGGCTGGCAAACGGCATGGGAGCTGCAGGGAAGCATTTGGGGGGTTTTGCGGGCTGGCAGACGGCAGGCTTGAACCACCATAAAAGGACAATGCCGGGGCTGGCAAACGGCATGGGAGCTGCAGGGAAAGCATGTTGGGGGGTTTTGCGGGCTGGCAAACGGCAGGCTTGAACCACCATAAAAGGACAATGCCGGGCTGGCAAACGGCATGGGAGCTGCAGGGAAGCATTTGGGGAGTTTTGCGGGCGGGCAAACGGCAGGCTTGAACCACCATAAAACGACAATGCCGGGGCTGGCAAACGGCATGGGAGCTGCAGGGAAGCATTTGGGGAGTTTTGCGGGCGGGCAAACGGCAGGCTTGAACCACCATAAAAGGACAATGCCGGAGCTGGCAAACGGCATGGGAGCTGCAGGGAAGCATTTGGGGGGTTTTGCGGGCTGGCAAACGGCAGGCTTGAACCACCATAAAAGGACAATGCCGGGGCTGGCAAACGGCATGGGAGCTGCAGGGAAGCATTGGGGGAGTTTTGCGGGCTGGCAAACGGCAGGCTTGAACCACCATAAAAGGACAATGCCGGGGCTGGCAAACGGCATGGGAGCTGCAGGGAAGCATTTGGGGAGTCTTGCGGGCGGGCAAACGGCAGGCTTGAACCACCATAAAAGGACAATGCCGGGGCTGGCAAACGGCATGGGAGCTGCAGGGAAGCATTTGGGGGGTTTTGCGGGCTGGCAAACGGCAGGCTTGACCCTCCATAAAAGGACAATGCCGGGGCTGGCAAACGGCATGGGAGCTGCAGGGAAGCATTTGGGGGGTTTTGCGGGCTGGCAAACGGGAGGCTTGAACCACCATAAAAGGACAATGCCGGGGCTGGCAAACGGCATGGGAGCTGCAGGGAAGCATTTGGGGAGTCTTGCGGGCGGGCAAACGGCAGGCTTGAACCACCATAAAGGGGACAATGCAGGGGCTGGCAAACGGCATGGGAGTGCCGGGAAAGCTTGGGGGTTTTGCGGGCGGGCAAACGGCAGGCTTGAACCACCATAAAAGGACAATGCCGGGGCTGGCAACCGGCATGGGAGCTGCAGGGAAGCATTTGGGGGGTTTTGCGGGCGGGCAAACGGCAGGCTTGAACCACCATAAAAGGACAATGCCGGGGCTGGCAAACGGCATGGGAGCTGCAGGGAAGCATTTGGGGAGTCTTGCGGGCGGGCAAACGGCAGGCTTGAACCACCATAAAAGGACAATGCCGGGGCTGGCAAACGGCATGGGAGCTGCAGGGAAGCATGTGGGGGGTTTTGCGGGCGGGCAAACGGCAGGCTTGAACCACCATAAAAGGACAATGCCGGGGCTGGCAAACGGCATGGGAGCTGCAGGGAAGCATTTGGGGGGTTTTGCGGGCTGGCAGACGGCAGGCTTGAACCACCATAAAAGGACAATGCCGGGGCTGGCAAACGGAATGGGAGCTGCAGGGAAGCATTTGGGAGTTTTGCGGGCGGGCAAACGGCAGGCTTGAACCACCATAAAAGGACAATGCCGGGGCTGGCAAACGGCATGGGAGCTGCAGGGAAGCATTTGGGGCGTTTGGAAGGCTCCAAAACGTAGGCTTGAACCTCCATAAAAGGACAATGCCGGGGCTGGCAAACGGCATAGGAGCTGCAGGGAAGCATTTGGGGGGGTTTGCGGGCGGGCAAACGGCAGCTTGAACACCCATAAAAGGACAAGTCCCCGTCGGAAGGGGGCTGGAAAAAGGAAGTGGCCTTGACCGTTGGGCTGGGGGGTAGGGGGAGCTGCAGCGAAGCATTTGGGGGTTTTTGCGGGCTAGCAAACGGGAGGCTTGAACCACCATAAAAGGACAATGCCGGGGCTGGCAAACGGCATGGGAGCTGCAGGGAAGCATTTGGGGGGTTTTGCGGGCTGGCAAACGGCAGGCTTGAACCACCAGAAAAGGACAATGCCGGGGCTGGCAAACGGCATGGGAGCTGCAGGGAAGCATTTGGGGGGTTTGGAAGGCTCCAAAACGCAGGCTTGAACCACCATAAAAGGACAATGCCGGGGCTGACAAACGGCATGGGAGCTGCAGGGAAGCATTTGGGGGGTTTTGCGGGCTGGCAAACGGCAGGCTTGAACCACCATAAAAGGACAATGCCGGGGCTGGCAAACGGCATGGGAGCTGCAGGGAAGCATTTGGGGAGTTTTGCGGGCGGGCGAACGGCAGGCTTGAACCACCATAAAAGGACAATGCCGGGGCTGGCAAACGGCATGGGAGCTGCAGGGAAGCATTTGGGGAGTTTTGCGGGCGGGCAAACGGCAGGCTTGAACCACCATAAAAGGACAATGCCGGGGCTGGCAAACGGCATGGGAGCTGCAGGGAAGCATTTGGGGGGTTTAGGCTTGAACGACCATAAAAGGACAATGCCGGAGCTGGCAAACGGCATGAGAGCTGCAGGGAAGCATATGGGGGGTTTTGCGGGCTGGCAAACGGCAGGCTTGAACTCCCTGAAAAACAGATGGCAGGGGCATGTAGCTGTAAGAGTTGTTGCCTTGGAGGCCTGCGGAAGTTTGGAGGGTTTCAGGCCGGTCAAACGGCAGTCTTGAACTCCCTGAAAAACAGATGGCAGGGGCATGTAGCTGTAAGAGTTGTTGCCTTGGAGGCCTGCGGAAGCGTTTGGAGGGTTTCAGGCCGGTCAAACGGAAGTCTTGAACTCCCTGAAAAACAGATGGCAGGGGCATGTAGCTGTAAGAGTTGTTGCCTTGGAGGCCTGCGGAAGCGTTTGGGGGGTTTGAGGCCGGGCAAACGGCAGTCTTGAACCCCCTGAAAAACAGATGGCAGGGGCATGTAGGTGTAAGAGTTCGGCAGGAGCATGTAGATGGCTGGGGCATGTATAGCTGGCAGAGGTGTTGCCTTGATGGCGTGTGCCTTTGCTTGCGACCCGAGAGCCAAGTTCCACACCTCCGGTGGTCCCAGGCGCCGCCCCTGCCTTGGCAAAGGCCGGGGTCGGCGGATTGTTAAATTCATCCACATATATATATTTATATATGTACATATAATTATATATATATATGTATTATATATATATATATGTATTATATATATATATATATATATGTATTATATATATATATACATCGACGTGACATATACACTTTGGTACGCTAAACTCTCGTCTGCAAGTTATAACTTTACTGTATCTCCCAGGGCTGTTGGCAAAGTCCCCAAGGAGCATCAGGAGCACGATCTTATTTATCCTAATGTATTTACATATAGCAACCCCAAAGATAGGTGGAACTTATAGTCTTTTGCCCGCTATTTTAGTGTGATTTTACCAACTTCTATCTCTTTGGGGGTGATATTTATAATCATCTCCAAAAGATAGAACAGTGAATCTTTACTATTTCAATGGAGACTGACGACCTTTTCCATATTCTTGGTGATATATACATGTATATACATACATGTATCTATATATAATCGAAGGAAGTTTAGAAGTCAAACTTCCGACAATATGGACAGATGAAAAGCAGAGCAGGGAAGAGGCAGAGAGAAGAGAAAGATTAGAAGAAAGAAGAGTAGAAGAGAAAGAGTCAAGATGCAGATGCCCGAAAAGGTAGGAAAGTCGCGCAACACTGTGTTTTTCCAATGATTTGGGGCTCCGGAGGGTCGAAAAGTAGGCTCGCTAAAGCGGCGGGTGCGGAGCCAGCTGGCCAGATGAGAGATGAAAAATTGCACGCCGTTGTGGCGCGAAGCACATTTGCAAGTCAAAACGCACAAAACACCGCAGCTCCGGACCACTTTTGGAAGTTGAGATGTCGAAAAAGTGCACGCCGTTGTGGCGCGAAGCATATTTCCAAGTGAAAATGTACAAAACACCTCAGCGTCGGAGCACTTTTGGAAGTTACAATGTCGAAAAAGTGCACGCCGTTGCATTTCGAAGTCAAAATGTACAAAACACACCAGGTCCGGACCACTTTTGGAAGTTGCGATGCCTAAAAAGTGCACGCCGTTGTGGCGCGAAGGACATTTCGAAGTAAACATGTTCAAAACACTAGGGGTTCGGAGCACTTTTCGAGGTTCAGATGTCGAACAAGTGCACGCCGTTGTGGCGCGAAGCACATTTCGAAGTCAAAATGTTAAAAGCACTAGGGGTTCGGACCACTTTTGGAGGTTCAGATGTCGCTTCGCTTCACTACACTACATCACACTACACTACACTACACTCCACTACACTGAACTACATTACACTACACTACACTCCACAACAATACAACTACAACAACACAACTACACTCCACTACACTAAATTACACTACACTCCACTACACTAAAATCACACTACACTACACTACACTACATTACGCTACACTCCACTACACTACATTACACTACACTACACTACACTACCTTCCACTACACTTCAGTACATTACACTACACTCCACTACACTACAACTTCAAGTACAACACAACTACAACTACACAACTACACTCCACTACACTAAATTTCACTACGCTACACTACATTACACTACACTCCACTCCACTACACTACATTACACTACACTACACTCCACAACACTACAACTACAACTACACTCCACAGATAGATAGATAGATCGATAGATCGATAGATCGATAGATCGATAGATTGATAGATCGATAGATCGATAGGTAGGTAGACAGGTAGATAGGTAGATAGATAGATAGATGGACAGACAGACAGACAGATAGATAGGGAGATAGACAGATAGATAGATAGATAGATAGACAGACAGGTAGATTAGTTAGTTAGTTAGTTAGTTAGTTAGTTAGTTAGTTAGTTAGTTAGTTAGTTAGTTAGTTAGTTAGTTAGTTAGTTAGTTAGTTAGTTAGTTAGTTAGATAGATAGTTAGTTAGTTAAGTTAAGTTAAATTAAGTTAAGTTAGTTAGTTTAGTTAGTAAGTTATTTTAGTTAGTTTAGTTAGTTAGTTAGTTGGTTGGTTGGTTGGTTAGTTAGTTAGTTAGTTAGTTAGTTAGTTAGTTAGTTAGTTAGTTAGTTAGTTAGTTAGTTAGTTAGTTAGTTAGTTTAGTTAGTTTAGTTAGTTTAGTTAGTTTAGTTAGTTTAGTTAGTTTAGTTTAGTTTAGTTAGTTAGTTAGTTAGTTAGATAGATAGTTAGTTAGTTAGTTTGTTCGTTCGTTCGTTAGTTAGTTAGTTAGTCAGTTTATTTATTTATTTATTTATTTATTTATTTAGTTAGTTAGTTAGTTAGATAGGTAGATAGATAGGTAGATAGATAGGTAGGTAGGTAGATAGTCAGAGAAAGAGCGAGAAAGAGTGGGAGACCTCAAGCACCTTTCGGT
>CAMXCT020000817.1:155852-207662 GCA_947184155.2 Cladocopium goreaui
CTCTTCCCACCTTTGCTTTTTCATTTGTCCATATTGTCGGAAGTTTGGTTTAAACTAAACTTCCTTCGGCCATGATATGTGTCTATATTCAATATTGTTTCCTTTCGCCCCAGCTAGCCACCCAAAAGATACCAAAAATGTATCTCCACCTCTGTGTTGGAGATAGACTTTGGGCACTTGCCGGCTGGCAAATCTTTGAGGTTTGTTTTGGTTTTTGTCGCGGGGGGACATGGGACGAAATCGGGTATTTGGGCCACGGCTATCGTCGTAACATCATGATTTCTGATTGCATGTTAGTAATTAGTCCAATAGACCGCGCTGCCATTCCCAGACGTCAGGCAGTCCATCAATGCCGATGATGCGAAACTGCTCACCAAATCGCTGAAGGAAGCTCCGAGAGTGCCACGTCGTGCGAAACGGGGTGCCGGGCAGATTGCTGTCCAGCACATATCACAAAAATCCACCGAACCATTTGAGTTGGATGTTTCCCTGTTTGATCTTTTGAGTTTGGCTTGGTTGTCAAAAGCAACGCCGTTCTTTGGAGAATTGTTGCCTCCACTTTGCATGGATTCCTGTTTCGCGTAACCTTTTCAGGTTTCTGATTTTTTTGGGTTCTTATTATTGCGGTCGTGACATTCCTTATCATCCCTTAACCAACCATGTCGATTGCCCCAGCTCTTGCCAAAACAAGTTGCTAGAGATCATAAGAGCAGCAAATGGCACATACTGTATCAGTTCATATTTGACAAGAATAGAACCCCAAAGATATTCAGAGGGTTGTCGGGGGTGATGTGCTGAAAATGCAACCCGGACTCACTGGACTCGCTGCTCTTTTAGACACTAGCGCTAGCGTTAAGTCGTATCAGCTCGTAAAAGTCGTATCGGGAGGCCGTGCGCGTGGAAAAAGTTCAATTTTGGCATCACCACAACTTTTAGTAATTGAACGATTTCTTCGTTTTGGGGCCGTGCGCCTGGAAAAAGTTCAATTTTTGTACGCAACAGCTTTCGGAACTTGTATTTGATCATACTTTCAATGGGGCATATGCTGCAAAGATATTGTTGATAGGTTTGTTCTGGGGAATTGGATTCCACATTCTCTAGGCTTGGCCATGTCTATTGTTAAGGGAATGTGCACTAGATTTTCAGAGCTGGAAAGGCTAGGAAATGCTTGGGTATCCACCGCTACTCGGCTTGTGCCACCGATATCTTTGGAACAAAAGAAAATTTTGTTTTTCAATGCAATGTTTCTGAAAGCCTGATACTTTTGGCGACATGCACTCTTGTTTCTTCCGCTGTGCGCGATACTTGGGCTACTTTGTGGTTTATATAACGTGCATATGTAAGCATGCTGTGCCATGGTGTTTTCCTTCAAAGATTATATAATTTTATATGCCACATGGTCGCTGTACCAATAGGATTTCAATCTGAGAAGATGATATGGGTATCAGCTGGTTTCCAACTATTCCAATAGGATTCTTTATAAATATGAACCTTTTCAACAAAGTATCTGCCATTTTCCTTGTTGTGCGCAATGCTTCGGCCACTTTTAGGCATATGCATCATGATAGATGAAACAGGCTGTGCCATGGTGATTCTTCTTCCCTGATGTGACTTTCCACTACCTGATGTGACTTCTCCGTATCGCCGCCGTGCCATGGGGGTGATGTGACTTTTCCCGCCTGATGTGACTTAAGTACGGTGCTTGTAGGGCCCTATATTTCCCATTCTTTGGGCATGTAGGGGTATGTAGCGGTTGGTTTCAAGGATGCAGTTTCGAGGGTTTCCATATACCTGCCAAGGCGTCCCATGATTCTTTAGAGGTTTCCTTGTACAGCGAAGGCATCTTTCAAAAGAGTCCAGGGGTCCAGTTGAGACACTGATTTCCAAGCGGGGTGTGAAAATAGCATGCCTTGCCTCTTGGCAAGGGGCATGGGATCTACAAGTATGGAAAGTTGACATAATGACAGTACATAACTTAGGTGTGGAGGCCGCCAGTAGGGAAGGAGGCCATGATGGATGTGCAAGTATTTGCAATGTGTGTGTGTGTATTTCGTTTGTTCTTTTATTTTTCAAGCAATTGCGTGTTTTTTCCGGCAAGTTTGGTTAGAGAGAGAGAGAGAGACTGAAACACTTGAATGCAAGATAACGAAGATCAATGATAATCATGGCCGCATCAGGCCACATCTCCACTTCAAGCCTTTGTGAGAAATAGCCGGAATAGCCCAAACATACATGTGGGAAGGGGAACAGACTTGAACTTTAGTTCTTTGCTTTGCTGGGTGCCAATCCTAGGCTGAGCGCAGCAACCTGCTGTTGAGAGTCCGTGTTGGCAGCCAATGCATTTCACCTTTGTATTGGGCTCTCAGGACTGTCAGAATCAGGATCCCAATGGCCCAACCCCAAGATATCCCAAGTAATTTGAGAATTAAAGAATCGAAGGAAAGTTTGATATTGGTGATACACTTGCTCATGTTTGTTCTTTCTCCTTTCAGAGGAATGGATTGCCGCCAGGAGCGGCGCCCACACTGCGGCAAAGACGATGCTTCAGGATATGCTTACTATCCGGGCAGAAGCAAAGCAGCAATGCTAAGTAGAAAAGCTCAGCAGCGAGAGACCATTGACCATCATCTGGTTCTGGACCCATGTGCTTTGTGCGCAGAACCTTGCCTACTTAGGACAGAGACCGGTACTACTACGGTGTTGACGACATTTTCAGGCTGTAAACAAGCACGTGCATAAAATGCATTAATGCAGCAAGTTGAACATCAAGAGAGATCACATGATATGACGTAGAAGATTGGTGACCAGTGAAGATCGAGAGACCCTGGGAGGCTCCAACCTGATGTTGTCGAAGACATTCTGCTTGAAGCACCGCTGCTGGCAGTGGTGCTTTTGGATGGGCTTATTTGGCGATCTCACAAGACCAAGGTATCACGGTGTCGTAAGTGTCGTTGGATCGGATTGGATCGGGTTGCATGCGGTCTCATTGGTTCATTCCGCAGCATGGGGGCTTTTGGGATTTTGGCTCATGCCACATTCACGTCAGTTCTGTTCTTCTGTCTCCTGATGCTTTGTCTTCAGGACGGGCTGCGCCCAGTAATATACTACTTGGAGCATTTGGTGAGAGATACGGATGAGACGAAGACATTCTCCAGGGCCTTGATCAGCTTCGTGAAGTACAACAATCCAAAGACGATTATGCATCCCATTCTGGTCTTTGTGTTGGAGGTATTGTGGACTCACCTGGCTCCTTGGCACGAGGCTGACACGCAAATTCCCCACTTGCCTTAGGGATCTTAGGGCACTGTTGGATGATGAATGATGATGAGCTTAGAAAATAGAGACCACGGCACCATGCCGCTGCAGTACCGGTAGCACCGTGCTCTTGACATCTCTTGACTTGACTCGTTTTGACATTGCTTTGACACAAGGCCAAGCGATCCTTCTTCCTGGACCGTGTTTTGACAATGATCAGCTTTGTTGTCTTTCTCTTGGCCACCTGTTGCTTGACTCCAGCAAGCTGGAAAGTGGGAGGCACGCGGAATGAGAATCGATCCATCAAAGCAAAGGAAGAAGATCCGAGAAAGCGACAAAAGGTGAAAGGAGAAAGTGAATTTGAATATGCCACATTATACCATTGCAATTCGTGTCCCTTCTCCAAGACAGTATTTCAGAAGTTATTTGAGACCTTGTCCATCCTACTGTAAGGCTTCCTAAACCAGCCTCACATGATTGGGAACCCAACGTGACGTGGCTGGACGTGGCTGGGGTGAGGCGTGGAGAGAGGCCACTTTGTCATGATGAAGCCACCCGATTCGGGGTCCACAACCCCGACGAGTTCCCAAATGAACTAAGCATATTTATCGTATTTGATATTATACATACTCTATACTCTATACGGACGCATTTATTCATTTGCTTATGTACTCACGTTTGGCCTTTCAAAAGGATTCCCCAGCAAAAACCACTCAACAATTTTTGGTTTGGAACAGTCAAGTTTTTTTTTGAGGGCGGCACCCCGTGGGGGAGTGAATTTTCATTAAATATGATGATAAAACACTGTAAATACCGATGTTTTATGCATTTGGAGGGTCTAAAACCCTAGTAAAACACACTTTTTTCATCATGATCTTGACATGAGATATACAAAAACATTGACAGGCGCCAAAAAAAAAAAACAAACCACTAGATGCACCAAACATCGACAGGCACCAAAAAAAACATTAAAAAACAAAAACAAAAATTCCAGCAACTACTCAGAAGTGGACCCATAGTTCCTGGAAAGTTTAGTTTTTTTGTTTTTTTTGGTGCCTGTGCAGGTTTGGTGACTCTGACTTCACAAAACATTGACAGGCACCAAAAAAAAAACAAAAAAAAACAAACCACTAGATGCACCAAACAGTCATCGACAGGCACCAAAAAAAAACAAAAATTCCAGCAACTACTCAGAAGTGGACCCATAGTTCCCGGAAATTTTAATTTTTTTTGGTTTTTTTGGTGCCTGTGCAGGTTTGGTGCATCTAGTGGTTTGTTTTTTTTGGTTTTTTTTTGCTGCCTGTGCAGGTTTGGTGACTCTGACTTCACAAAACATTGACAGGCACCAAAAAAAAAACAAACCACTAGATGCACCAAACATCGACAGGCACCAAAAAAACAAAAAAAAACAAAAATTCCAGCAACTACTCAGAAGTGGACCCATAGTTCCTGGAAATTTTAGTTTTTTTTATTTTTTTTGGTGCCTTTGCAGGTTTGGTGCATCTAGTGGTTTGTTTTTTTTTGTTTTTTTGGTGCTTGTGCAGGTTTGGTGCATCTATTGGTTTGTTTGTTTTTTTTGATGCCTGTGCCGGCTTTGGTGATTCTAGATTGTGTATGTTTGGATCTTGGCCATATTTTAAACTTATGTTTCAAAGAAGCAAACATACCGTTATCTTTGAATAGCTATGCCACCACACAGGTTGCCTGACCTTAATATTCAACAGCTTGACACACGTCTTTGTCTCTTAGGCTTTCTCTCTCTCTCTCTAACTATTGAAATGAGACCGCTGACAAGACTCTGCAAGATAACAATGATAAACGAGATATGTACCTACTTCTTGAGTTGCAACATTCCCACCATCCTTCTTATCCAGAGTGTTAGATGTGCTTGTGTTATATCCACCTATATAATGTATGCCCTTCCCACCATACTTCTTATGTAGCGCAAATGCTTCTATGTACAATAAATGTTAAGATGATATCAATCTAACAAGTTCATGAAGAAACACCTATATCATATCAATTGCTTTTAGCAATAGAATTTCTCCATCACCTCCATCACACTAGTCACCTATTGCTACTGTATATTCTGTTCCAAGATGTGCAGCTACCCATTCTTATGGCATGTTGTGCAGCGGATGTTTTCTGTTATGTGCTGATTGTTTGTAGTTCTTTGCAAGCCTCACAGGAAAAATTGAATCCCGCCACAAGAGTCTGTAAATGCCAGTGATTTATGACAGCATATGAGAGCCTTTGGAGGTGAACTCTATTTTTTGCTCTAAAATAACGGTTTTAAGCCCACTTTGGTCACAAAACACTGTAAATACCAGTATGTTTACCATTTTTTGAGCAAACATCACTCCCCCATGAGGGGCCGTTCTTTTTTTTGGGGGGGGTGTTCTGATGATGGAAATTGCCACCTGATGGCCAACAGAGGTGATTTGCAGCACACCACACTCCATCTAGATAATTACAACTTGTCGCAGCTTCTGAGTCATTCGCCTTTTAAAAGTCTTCTGCGACTTCATTGCTATTCAATTTTCCCAAGTGGCCAGATGCATCTTCAAATCCGGAAAAAATTGTTCGAGCCTGAGGGCCGAGACATGTCTCGCTGTCGCCCGCATCTTGGTCTACTCGTTGGGCTTCGTCCGGCTGCTCTACTGGCACACAAGCGAGTTTTTCAGGTCCTACCGCCACAAGGAGCGGGCCTCAAACATGTCGACTGTGGAAAGGAGCGAAGGAATCGAAACAGGTACTTTAAAACGACGATAACGTAGATAATTAAACAAATGATAAAAATATATCAAAAAGCCCTGAAGGGAAGTGAAGTGGAAGCCTGAGAGCAGATGGAAGATGATGGAAGGTAAGCAGCGGTAAGCAGTTGATTTCAGCCTCTTTTTTACAAAGCCAAAAGACGCAGGAATTTCTCACGGCCAGTAGTTTGAAACTATTTGAAATTTGCCTTATGTTGGAAAATGGACCTTTGATTCTTTGATTGCCTTTGCGAAGTTGACTTAAGATGACTTCAGCATGTGCATTTGCAGTGCATCCCAATAGGACCTGGAGAAGGTTTTCAGCCTGAACGTTCCGCGGTATTTGATGCGTGGGCCAGAGCTCTTCAGCTTTGCACTGATGCTCAACATGATTGCTATGATGACGGTCGGGGCTGCCAGCTGCCGAAGCACCGCTAACCATTTTTGACGAATGGCTTGGTAATGGGGCAATTCGCGGCCGAAAATCATTGAAAATCCCTAGCCTTGATTTATGGATCCAGTTCAGAACAACAGTGTCATACAGAGCCAGCTGATATCAGGTGCCTACAACTTTCCTTTCATCTCTATTGCAATCATGTTAAAGCAAGCCTTGGAGCGTCTGTTAAACAGTTTAGTTTAAAGTTTAATGTGCTTAATGCAGTTTGGCATTTTGCAGCTCTAGGGCGCTCGACTTTGCAATGTGCACATGATGAACCCACCGACACTTTTTGAAGGTCGAGCCATTATTCCATTGCCTTCGGGATGAGGCGTGGCAGCTTTGTGCAGGTTGCAAACTGAAACGACCCATACACACATGATTCACAAGATCATACAAGCAATCTCCAGCAATTTCTCCTAATGTATCCAAATGTCTCATTGATCATTCAATACAATATACGGTTATGTTACGGTGTGTTGCATCATGCTATTTTCGTCTAGGGGGCGTGCCTTCGAGAGCCGCCCTAACCACGCACAGCTTTTTCCGTAGCCATAAACGTCGGCAGTCTGGGAAATTGCCCGTGCTCACAGTGAAGTAGTCATCCGTATTTTTGAGAATTCCCCTTGTGGCTCTTGGGTGCATTTTTCCCCATTTCCAAGAAAGAACTTCAGCACCGAGCCCTTCAACAGCGGTCCGACTTTTCAGCTCCATGACAGGGGCAAAGAGGGGAAAATCGGAGAATCTGGGTTTTCAGGGGTGGGCAGGAATACTATATTTGAATATCTTCTATTTGAAATGCTTTTGGGATCTATTGGGAATGCCTGAAAACACCGAGTTTTGCACATAAAATTGAAAATCTTGGCTTTCACGGGTGTGCAAGCATAATCGAAGGAAGTTCAGAAGTCAAACTTCCGACAATATGGAGAGATGAAAAAGCAGTCAGCAGGGAGAAGAGTCAGAAGAGAAAAGATCAGAAGAAAGAAGATGCAGGTGCGCGAAAAGGTACAAAAGTCGCGAAACACTGTGTTTTTTCGTGGTTTTGTGGCTCCGGAGGGTTGAAAAGTAGGCTTGCTAAAGCGGCGGGTGCGGAGACATCTGGGGAGATGAGAGATGAAAAGTTGCACGCCGTTGTGGCGCGAAGCCGATTTCGAAGTGAAAAGGTACAAAACACACCATTGTCGGACCGCTTTTGGAAGTTGAGATGTTGAAAAAGTGCACGGCGTTGTGGCGCGAAGCACATTTGGAAGTAAAATGTGTTAAAAACTGAGGGGTTCGGAGCAGTTTTGGAAGTTGAGATGTCGAAAAAGTGCACGGCGTTGTGGCGCGAAGCACATTTGGAAGTAAAAAGTGTTAAAAACTGAGGGGTTCGGAGCACTTTTGGAAGTTGAGATGTTGAAAAAGTGCACGGCGTTGTGGCGCGAAGCACATTTGGAAGTCAAAAGTGTTAAAAACTGAGGGTCTCGGAGCACTTTTGGAAGTTGAGATGTCGAAAAAGTGCACGGCATTGTGGCGCGAAGCACATTTCGAAGTCGGGCTAGGTCTAGCGACCACAGGCGCCCCTCACGAGGAGAGGATGAATACACTTACGCGGAGGAGAGTGAGGAAGAGGCGCCCTTGGAGGAGCGCCACATCGAGCCGGAGGAGCCCCCTAAGCGGGAAGTGAAACAGGAGGAGAGAGGCCACGAGAGGCCACCTGAGCCCTTGGAGCCGCCCCGAAACCATAGAGACCATCAGGACAAAAAGAAGAAAAAGAAGAAGTCAGGCAAAAAGAGAGGTGGAGGCAAACACCAGAGGCACTACCGTGAGAACACGCATCCTGTCCGAAAAAGCCACAGACGATTTCCTCAAGAATATCTTCGACATGCGGGATCCTTCACTGAAGGGATCTCATGCAGGGTCTGAAGACTTATACCACTTATATCCCCTTTGCCGTGAGAGGAAAAAAATGGGAGAGGAAGGCTTTCCACTGCCAGGATGGTCGGAAGAGGAGAGAGGAGAAGGGGCTTTCCCTTAGTTTGAGGAGCGCCCCAAACCCAAGCAAACCTATGGATTACGATGTGAAGGAAAGCGAATTTTGGAGGACCCGGTACTTGCCCTCTGGGTCCGCCATTGTCTACAAGGACCCGGACGCGGCAGCCGATCCTCAACCTCAGGTGGCCGTGCTGGTAAAAGATACCGTGCCGGGGTGTGGGTTCGAGCACAGGTGCTGGGGTCCAAAAACGAAGAAGCAAAGAAGGCCGCTCAGAAGTTTTTCAAGTCCAAGAAGGCCTACATACATATCTGTCAGTTGGACTCTGGAGGGGTATGCAAAGAGGAGCATCAGGCGGCCCTTCACCTGGGATCTTTTCATGGTTCCCCCCAGGCTATTTCCAGGCCGCTTGGCTGAGCCGACATGCGGTGAAAGCCGTCGAAGCTGGCGAGGAGATGTGCCTCCAAGAAGAAGAAGGAGCGCATCCTGGCAAAGGTCGGGGCGCACACGATCCTCCCGAGGAGGCTGGTCGGGCCGAAGGGGTCCATCGTGGCGGAAGGGCGTCTGAGCGCCTTCAAAAGGTGTGGAGTGACCTGAAGGGTGTCATTTGCGCCAGGAACGGCGCCACCCAATACAGGTGGGGCTGCCGATACCCGGAGGGATGCTGCTGGGGTTGGAACGCATGGCCGGCGAGCAAGCTCATCCTCACTGGTTCCGGTGGTCAACCCTCTGATGAAGGTGAAGCTGGAAGTCATCGATGTGGAGGAGGAATCGAAGAAAAAGAAGGAGCAACACGACAAATCAGCGGGGGAGGCTTTAGCAGCCGCTGCAACTTCACAGAGCGGGGCTGTGAAGGAGAACAAGAAGAAGTGACGCAGGTCGTCGGGCCACTCAAGGAGTCGGAGGAGAAGGAGAAAGAAAAGGCGCAGCTCCAGCGAGGATTCGAGGAGCCAGTCCAGTGGGAGCAACAGCTCGAGCGACGACAGCCTTCTTCCTCCGCTCAAGCGGAAGTCGCTGAAGTCGCCGGGAGTGGTGCTCAAGATGTTGGAAGAACATGCTTGCGAGAGGCTGGCACACGATGCGACTCTGGGGGACGGCCAGGCCGAGAGCACGAGCTCTCTGGGGAAGGGCACGGTTCATGCCTTGTCAGCTTGGCCCCAACCCAAGTCGCGAGACAGCAAGGAGAGCTTTTCCTGCTGGCGAGGTCGCTGGACTTGCTGAAGCGGGGCCGGCTGGATCAGCTGGCGGATGTCCTCTCCTCCCGCCAGTCGAGACGGCAGCCAAGCAAGGATGGGGTACGGCAAAGTCACGGAGGTGCTGGACGAAGGGGACGAGTCCAGTGCACTTCCAAACGTCCTCTTAGCAGCCCAGCAGCATTCTCAACTGGTGGAGAAGGCAGGGGGGAAAGGATCGTGGACGCGCCAGGCAAACTGGTATGTTCAAGACTGGCAGTAGAAAGCAGGCCGAAGGGCAAAGGAAAAGACAACAAAGGAAAAGGAAAGAAAGGCAAGAGCAAAGGCAACAGCCCTGGGGAAGCTGGGGCGACGACAAGCCCAAAGGTACCGAAGCAGGTTCTGGGATGTTCTGGGAAGTCCCCGCTACAACATTTGGTGCTCATTATTGGAAGAAGTTGCCTTGTGGGGTTATCCGGTCCTTTAATTTATTCTTCAGATCAACAATCACCTCTTCAAAACAACTGTTGGGGGTTTCATCCCCCGCTAAAAACCGTCTGGGCCTGATCTTTTGACCCATGTCCGCTAGCGCCGCGCGGTGAACTTTTCCAGGCTTTCGGCCAAATCCATTGATCGTAGCGCAGCATGTTGCTACCCATGACCGCAGGGCCAGTTCAAATCTCTGGTCAGCGGTGGCTTGGGAACAGCTCGCCGGTTCTAACCTTCTGACCAGCGGGCTGTTGAGATCCGGTATCCAAATCAAGTTCATGCAGAAGGTCATGACTCAACCCTTATGCCAGTAGGATCCCCATCTGCAACATGGAGCTGCAGGTTTCCAGCTTAGCCAGCCATGGCCCACGACTCAGCGGATAGCTCGGCAACGGGTTGCCAGCATCTGCCTCTGCTGTATCCACTTGTCCTGACAGATCGAAAAGTTAATACAATTGTGTGTGTGTGACAAAGTGGTATGTGAAAGCTGGTGTGTGTGAAAGTTGTGTGTGAAAGGGAGCGTGTGACAAAGTTGGTGTGCGACAAAGTTGTGTGTGAAAGATGAAAGATGGTGTGTGACAAAGTGGTGTGTGAAAGATGGTGTGATACAAAGTGGTGTGTGACAAAGTGGTGTGTGAAAGATGGTGTGTCAAAGATGGTGTGTGAAAAAGTTGGGTGTAAAAAATGCTGTGTGACAAAGTCGTGGGTCAAAAATGGTGTTGGACAACGATGGTGCGTGAAAGATGGTATGTCAAAGATGGTGTGTGAAAGATGGTGTGTGACAAAGCCGTGTAAAGATGGTGTGTGACAAAGTTGTGTGAAAGATGGTGTGACAAAGCGGTGTGTGAAAGACGGCGTGTGACAGAGTTGAGTGTCAAAGATGGTGTGTGACAAAGTGGTGTGTGAAAGATGGTGTGTCAAAGATGGTGGGTGACAAAGTGGTGTGTGAAAGATGGTGTGTGACAAAGTTGAGGGTCAAGGATGGTGTGTGACAAAGTTGTGTGTGAAAAGATGGTGTGTCAAAGATGATGGGTGACAAAGTGGTGTGTGAAAGATAGTGTGTCAAAGATGGTGTGTGACAAAGTTGGGTGTGAAAGAGGGTGTGTGTGAAAGATGGTGTGTGACAAAGATGGTGTGTGAAAGAGTCTTGAAAGAGGGTGTGTGAAACATGGTGTGTGTGTGTGACAAAGTGCCACACCTGCCACGCAAATGGCAGTTGGATGTCTCCAAGTGCCACACCTGCCACGCAAATGGCAGTTGGATGTCTCCAAGTGCCAGGCCTGCCACGCAAATGGCAGGTGGATGTCGCCGAGTGCCACACCTGCCACGCAAAGTGGCGCGGCGTCACCGCGCGACCAATTTCCAACCGCACCACCAGACCCTGCCCAGTGTCTCCAGTGCCACACCTGCCACGCAAATGGCAATTGGATGTCTCCAAGCGCCATGCCCACACAAATGGCAGGTGGATGTCGCCGAGTGCCAAGGCTGCCACGCAAAGTGCCGCGACGTCACCGCGCGACCAATCCGGTCCAAGCGCGCCACCACACCCTGCCCAGCGTCTCCAGTGCCACACCTGCCACGCAAATGGCAGTTGGATGTCTCCAAGTGCCACGCCTGCCACGCAAATGGCAGGTGGATGTCGCCTGCCACGCAAAGTGCCACTGCGTCACCGCGACCAGTCCGGTCCAAGCGCGCCACTAGACCCAGCCCAGTGCCATAAGTGCCACACCTGCCACGCAAAACGAAGGTGGATGTCTCCAAGTGCCACGCCTGCCACGTGAAACGAAGGTGGATGTCGCCAAGCGCCGGCGTCACCACGCGACCAATCCGGTCCAAGCGCACCAGCAGACACTGCCCAGTGTCTCCAGTGCCACACCTGCCACGCAAATGGCAGTTGGATGTCTCCAAGTGCCACGCCTGCCACACAAATGGCAGGTGGATGTCGCCGAGTACCACGCCTGCCACGCAAAGTGCCGCGGCGTCACCGCGCGACCAATCCGGTCCAAGCGCGCCACTAGACCCAGCCGAGTGCCATAAGTGCCACGCCTGCCACGCAAAACGAAGGTGGATGTCAACAAGTGCCACGCCTGCCACGTGAAACGCAGGAGGATGTCACCAAGTGTGAAAGATGGTGTGTGAAAGATGGTGTGTGAAAGATGGTGTGTGAAAGATGGTGCGTGAAAGAAGGTGTGTGAAAGATGGTGGTTGACAAAGATGGTTGACAAAGATGGTGTGTGAAAGATGGTGTGTGAGAGATGGTGTGTGAAAGATGGTCTGTGGGAGATGGTGTGTGAAAGATGGTCTGTGGGAGATGGTGTGTGAAAGATGGTGTGTGAAAGATGGTGGTTGACAAAGATGGTTGACAAAGATGGTGTGTGTGAGAGATGGTGTGTGAAAGATGGTGTGTGAGAGATGGTGTGTGAAAGATGGTGTGTGAAAGATGGTGCGTGAAAGAAGGTGTGTGAAAGATGGTGGTTGACAAAGATGGTGTGTGAGAGATGGTGTGTGAAAGATGGTTGACAAAGATGGTTGACAAAGATGGTGTGTGAGAGATGGTGTGTGAAAGATGGTCTGTGAGAGATGGTGTGTGAAAGATGGTGTGTGAGAGATGGTGTGTGAAAGATGGTGTGTGAAAGATGGTGTGTGAAAGAAGGTGTGTGAAAGATGGTGGTTGACAGGCGGGCGGCGGGAGGCGGAGCGGGAGGCGGGAGGCGGAGCACCCGAGATACAGAATCAAAAACAAGAACCCCACACAAAGTTGCGGGGAAAAAGTGAGCTACACTGGTGAAGAGGTCTCACAACCTCACCTTCTAACCGGTTCTCAGATTATTAAGGGGTTGCTCCCTGTCGGTCATGGGGAATCCATCCCGTGTGGTGTAGTAAAGTATAATGTAGTGTAGTGTAGCGTGGTGTAGTGTAGTGTAGTGTAGTGTAGCGTAATGTCGTGGTAGTTGCAGTTGCAGCTGCAGTTGTAGTTGTAGTGTAATGCAATGTAATCAGTGTGATGTAGTGTTGTGTAGTGTAGTGTGGTGGTTGTTGTAGATGCATTTGTAGTTGTAGCTTGCTGCGGTGTAATTAGTGTAGTGTAGCGTGTAGTTGTCGAAGCAAGTTTAGAAGTCAAACTTCTGACAATGTGGACAGATGAAAAGCAGAGATGAGAAGAGTCAGAGAAGGTCAGAGAAGAGAAGAGAAGAGAAGAAGAAAGAAGGTCAAAAAGAGAAAGTCTCAGAAGAAAGAAGATCCAGGCGCGCGAAAAAGTAGGAAAGCCACGAAAAACTGTAATTTCCAATGATTTGTGGCTCCGGAGGGTCGAAAAGTAGGCTCGCTAAAGCGGCGGGTGCGGAGCCAGCTGGCCAGATGAGAGATGAAAAATTGCACGCCGTTGTGGCGCGAAGCACATTTCCAAGTCAAAATGCGCAAAGCACACCATGCCCGGACCACTTTTGGAAGTAGAGATGTCGAAAAGGTACACGCCGTTGTGGCGCGAAGCACATTTCGAAGTCAAAATGTTCAAAGCACACCAGGTTCAGACCACTTTTGGAAGTTGAGATGTGGAAAAAGTGCACGCTGTTGTGCGCGAAGCACGTTTCCAAGTCAAAATGTACAAAACACACCATGCTGGGACCACTTTTGGAAGTTGCGATGTCGAAAAAGAGCACGCCGTTGTGGCGAGAAGCACATTTCGAAGTCAAAAGTGCAAAAAACTGAGGGGTCCGGAGCACTTTTACACGTTCAGATATCCTTTCGCGTGGCAGGCACAAGGGATTGTGCACGTTGTCAAAAGTGAGCAAAACGTGAGGGTTTTGTGGCATTTCCAAAAACGATGGGAGTCGTGGGGCATTTGAAGAGGATCTGCAAAGATGCATTTCACGTGGCAGGCGCAGTGCAAGAGACCTGTTCATCAGAGATGTTAGGAGGTCAGGGCGCTGATTTCCTGAGAGGGGTGCATTTTGGACCATCAGATCTTCAGGTTTGCTAAGATGATTTTGCGTGGCAGGCGCAGCGCTTGACACAGATGGAGGAGAAAAATCGCAAAACGCACTGGTACGAGGCCGTCAGCTCTGCACTCAACTTTCTGTTTTTGAAGGAAGTCTCGTAGAATTGTTTCGTTTTTGATGTTGTCAACTTCGAAAATTGCGGAAGTCTCACAAACTTGTTTCATTTTTGACATTGCCAAGTTCAAAAAGTGTGGAAGTCTCGCAGGATTGCTGCGCTGTTGATGTTGCCAAGATTGAAAAACTGAGGAAGTCTTGCAGAACAGCTTGGCTTTCAAGCTTGCAGATATACAGATAGATAGATATATGATAGATAGATAGATAGATAGATAGATAGATAGATAGATAGATAGATAGATAGAGATAGAGATAGAGATAGATAGAGATAGATAGAGATAGATAGAGATAGATAGAGATAGATAGAGATAGATAGAGATAGATAGAGATAGATAGAGATAGATCGAGATAGATGGAGATAGATAGAGATAGATAGAGATAGATAGAGATAGATAGAGATAGATAGAGATAGATAGAGATAGATAGAGATAGATAGAGATAGATAGAGATCGATACAGATAGATAGAGATAGATAGAGATAGATAGAGATAGATAGAGATAGATAGAGATAGATGGAGATAGATAGAGATAGATAGAGATAGATAGAGATAGATAGAGATAGATAGAGATAGATACAGATAGATAGAGATAGATAGAGATAGATAGAGATAGATAGAGATAGATAGAGATAGATAGAGATAGATAGAGATAGATAGAGATAGATAGATATAGATAGAGATAGAAGATATAGAAGATATAGATATAGAAGATATAGATATAGAAGATATAGATATAGATAGATATAGATAGATATAGATAGATATAGATAGATATAGATAGATATAGATAGATAGAGATAGATAGAGATAGATAGAGATAGATAGAGATAGATAGAGATAGATAGAGATAGATATAGATAGATATAGATAGACAGATAGATAGACAGATAGATTAGATAGATGGATAGATGGATAGATGGATAGATAGATATAGGTAGATATAGGTAGATATAGATAGATATAGATAGATATAGATAGACATAGATAGATATAGATAGATATAGATAGATATAGATAGATATAGATAGATAGAGATAGATAGAGATAGATATAGATAGATATAGACAGATATAGATAGATATAGACAGATATAGATAGATATAGATAGATAGATAGATATAGATAGATAGATAGATAGATTAGATAGATTAGATAGATTGGATAGATTGGATAGATTAGATAGATTGGATAGATTAGATAGATTAGATAGATTAGATAGATTAGATTGATTAGATTGATTAGATTGGTTAGGTAGATTAGATTGATTAGATTGATTAGATAGATTAGATAGATTAGATAGATTAGATAGATTAGTTGGATTAGATAGATTAGATAGGTTAGATAGATTAGTTAGATTAGATAGATTAGATAGATTAGATAGATAGATGGATAGATGGATAGATGTCTAAATTGGAAGCGGGCCAACTATGAACCTCCTGGTTCCTTCCCACCGGCCTCCTGGCCAAACGATAGGACACTTTCACTCCATCGCATGTGAGTCGCAAAAAGGTTCCTGCGAACGGGGATTGATCCGATATGTATACGGATGCAGTGACCTTGGCTGACATGGATGCTGTGGCAACAACATTGGTACTATCTACAAAACCAAAAGAGGCTTCAGGTGCTCCCACCTGGTAATATGCTCGTCCGTGGCAAAGGAAAATCAAGGAAAAATAGATTGTTGCGTTGCCGCATCCTCTGTACTTCAGCTGCATCCAAAACATGTCTGCATCTCATTTGAAAATTCGCACTACCCCGGTGCCAGGGACCATGGGAAGCTGATTTCCCTGAAGGCACTCATCAGTGCGGACACAGAGATACAAACCTAAATCCAAAAGGTGACCCTTGGCTGAATCTACTTGGTTCATCACCCAGCGAACGTACGTGCGTTTCTCCTCTTCGATCAAGCGGCTGGCAAACAACTCTTCGTATGAAATTCCAGGCGTCCCACGTTTTTTCATGTACTTGCCAAACTGAATCACTGAGCGACCCCAACTTTCCATATCACTCACCCCTACTGGTAAGAAAATCGCCTTACCATGGGGAGTGCGGCCCAGCAAAGTCGGAGATGCCAACGGCTCTGTGGTTCCAGGGATTGTGTTGTATGGGCGCTTGCTTGACTCGCCCTCATCACTCACTGGGTTGAGACGTTTGGAGGCATCATTCATCGCACCCCTGTGATTCATTGAATCCACCACTGAAAAGCTGCCCGGCGTGGACGGCTCACCGCTTTCTTCGGAGAGGGCTGCACGGCTCAGAAGGTCTTGCAACAGGGCCTTCTCTGCAGAGGACAACGGCTGGAGATTTTGGCTCATGACAGTGACCTACAGGCGGTACGTAGGAGTCAGGGCATTTCCACACTTGAACCAAGGATCTGGGCAAAACTGAGGCTACACACAAAACTGCCAGATTAATTAATTCTATACATTCAAAGCTGGTTAGTGTTTGCACTAACATGTTCTATGCACGTGGAACGCTCACTTGGCGGAGTTTGACTTGGCATGCAACCTACGTTGTCTTTCTTCTGACTGAAGCTTCAACACCGATTCTTCTGAACTGATCTGATATCTATTGTTCCTGATGCAAGCTCGAAGCAAGTCGGTTGGATCACCAGCGCTTTTGGTCAGAGAGTCGGCCAGCATTCTGTTTGTCGGTACCCATCTAGTCGATGCCATCAACCGGCCCAAGCTCTGTCGAAGGATTACGATATCAATGGATGTTCGACGGTCTTCGACCGCAGTGGGAGAAGAGACTGCAATCAAGTGATCATAAAGTGACTTACAATCGGTAACTACCACTGGAGGACGTTGTTGTAGATGTTGAACATATTCTCTAACATCAGGGATTCCTTCAATGGCTTCCGCTAACAACAATGATGTCCATTCCAGATTCCCTGTGGCTGCTACCATAGATTGAGCCTCTGCTGCTAAAGTTGAGCCCACTGCCCGGTGAAGACGAAATGATTTCCACACTGCTGGAGTCCAGGAAGTTTCAACACCTTGTCCAAAGCATCAGTAGTAAATCCTATGACATACCCAGCCTGAGTGTGAACTCCAACATTTGCAAAAGCTGCATCTGAATAGCAACAAAGTCTCAGTTCATGTAAAGGGATTGGTTGGAAGGTTATTTGAAGATCTGAAAATTGCTTGGCTCTTCGAATGACGTTATTGGCTTCAAGTAAATTGTGTTGACTGAGACTGGTCTGTGCTGCTACATCCGGTCGGCTCTGGGTGGCCAACCAGTTTAAGCTGCCATTGATGCCGCGGAGGATGCTGACTTCTTTCTGATCCAATTGTGCACGGCGATCAGACTTCCGGCGCTGAGGCAAATGTGCTGGTCTGAGGGATTCAGCAAACGCTTTCTGAGACATCTTTCCTGTAAGGGAATCTTTGACGGAGGTATGCCAGTGCCTTCTGGTATTTACTCCCTGATCCCCCAGTTGCTGTATCATCAACATGTGCCCCTAACACTCCAGTGAGTTTGTTCCCTTCCCTCATCCAGTACAAGCAGTTATCATACTTGCTGCGCTCAAAACCGGCTTTCAAAACTTCTTCGTTGAAGACTTTGTACCAGGCTGCTGGGGCATCATTCTGTCCATCGACATTTCCTAACACTTCGATCATGCATTCCGGGTCAATTCCCGGGATGCCCCCTGGTGGGAGATTGGCATACAGAGGACGGTAACAGTTTGGTATCGGACCTGCTTCAAGGAAAGCACCCTTGATGTCACCCAACTGCAACTGCCAACGGTTTGAAGACATGAGTTGAAACATCACTGTCCGTCCCATTTGTGACAAGGTTGGCGACTGTAACTGTCCAGCACTGGCCTTGGTGGTTAGGTCAGGATCCAAGTGACCCTGGAGGCACCATCTCGCTTTGACTCTCCAGTGATCTGCATTGTTGGGATCAGCTATGCCACCATTTTCAACTATATCTTCTTCAGGTTTCTTAACGATGACAAACCTACTGCCCATCACTCGATCCGACCTATGCTTTCGAACCCACCGTGACTCTTTGGCTGACAGCACTCGCACGGCATTCTTGTCGACCAACGTCTGCCATTCTGACACCTTGGCTTGGTCCACTCTTGCTTGCAACATTGGTTCGTTCTTGCTGGCAGAAATCTCCTTTTGAGCTCTTTTCTGAAAATACTGGTTAACAAACACTTCGATAGCATTATCTTGGGTGTTCTTGAAAGTATTCCATAAGTCATGAGATTCCTGTTGGTTGCAGCATGCGGACTCTACGTAGGCTATGGCATGTTGAACCATGGCAATGTTCTCCGCAGTTCGCGAGACCTTTGAAGCTGGTTCTTCAGCTGGGATCTCTGCTGGTCTCTTGCTGGCTGCTGACATGTTTTGATCTTCTTGTTGAACTGCATCATCAATCAACTGTGGGACAACTTCACGCATGACTTCGACAAAATCATCATGACGCATGGCAGCAGGACGGAACATTGTCAGTGGTCCACCCTTTGATGGAACTCGCATACGTCGAACTGGGCCATAGCTGGACTGTGTTTCGGCAGGCTCTTTACTTAAGGCATCATCTACAGCAGGTTGGCTAGATGAACTGGGAGCACCTGTTGAATCACTTTGGGATTCCTCATTGGATGGTTCCTTCAGGCCTGTCTCAGCACGTCCAGACTTGGTGGTCTTGGCTTGTTCAGCGGAAGTTTCTTCCGAGGCATGAGGCAACGGCAACGATTCACTGGCCGAATGCGGTGAAGCTGAGGCACTGCTGGCAAGGTCTCGTTGAGCTACTACTTCATCCTCTTGAGGAGGATAGGCTTGTGAGAGCAGGTCAAGGTATTGAGAGCTACGGAACGTTCCCCCCTCTATCATGTCTTTGATACCCAACAGCTCAGACCCTGGTGTGGCAATCAGTGCTTTCTCTTCATTGGTGGCCAGTCTCACTTGCTCGGGTGCACATCGGATTATATGGTTTCTGTGAGCTATTATCACAGTGCGCCCCACTAACCCAATTACTATGCCACTACCATGCCATTTACCACCTCTTGACAAAACCCCTTGGGACCACTTCTGATCGCGCCAGTATGCTACCACTTCACCGGCTGTGAACGGCTTGTCTCGCCGAGGTCGCGCTAGCAGGGCTTTGCGAAGGGTTCGATCGTCCTGGAGAGACAGGACTGCTCTTCTGGCAGCATTTCGTACTTCGTACGATCTGGCAATGGCTTCATCCTGCAAGGATACGGTGCTTGGAACAGTGCTGACGGGTTCAGACAGCAAATCTCCTGGCAGGTCTGGGTTCTTTCCAAACACTCTTTGACCGGGCGTGAATCCATGGTTTTGGATCATCTGATTTTTGACATGTGATTGTACCACGCATTCCAACCATTCTTCCTTTGTGGATGGGCCGCGTTCTTCTATTACTTTAGCTAACACTCTGGCAAACCACCCACCATGGACTTCAGTTTTTCCCAATTGCCAATGAGCACCTCCTGCAGTGACAAGTACATGTGTTCCTTACAACTCGGTATAGGTTCAACCATAGACTTCCCCAAATTGGTGCGAGCAGGGTCTATCACAATTTCCTTGGGAGGACCTGCCCACTGAACCCAACGCTCTAGGTAAAGTTTCCGGATGACTGCAGCTGTTTCGGTTTCGAAAAACGGCAACATGAGTTGAAAGGAAGATGCATGGTCAACACAGTTAAGGGCAGGAACTTTTTGATTGGGCTTCCAACCTGGCAAATATTTGACATCAAGTCCGATCCTCTCGTTGAACTCTTGAACAGCGGAAGTCTTCCCCGGATTGGCAGCCGTGGGGGCTTGTCTTGCTGTACAGAAATCACATTGCAGGTCTCGAGCTAAACGGATGGCTTCCTCGGATGCCTGACCATGTTTGAGTACTCTGACCAAGTCCTGATTACTTGGGTGTCCAAGATTTTTGTGAAGGCGATGCAACGTGTTTTTGACTTTCTCTGGATCGGCCAACTCTTGAACGGCCAATGACTCAAACACCACATCGGCAGGCATGGCGCAATGGTCTTCAATGCACTCTAGGGCTTCCACTGTTCTATTGAAGCTAGGCACCGTTGCTAACACTGCTGACACAAATTCTGCAGTGTAGATGCCGGCATGTCTGCTGACTAAACCAACTTCCGGTTCAGATCCTGCTATCACTCGGTGACATCGGTGTTCGGAGTGACCATCACCTGGGCACGCACGCTGCAGAGACCGCATGTTTTCATGGTATACAGAGCAACTTCGTGTTCTTCTTGATCAGCTGTTTGGGATGGCTCTGAGTGGCTGGAACATGCAGGTTAAAGCAGCACATGTGTGTGTTGAAGGCATGAAACATTTCACACCACTTGACAAACTGTGGATCATCCCAAGTGCATGATGGGCTCGGGTGTTCAAACATAAAGCGACCACCACTGTCGATCTGCTGTTGAATGAGTTTCTTACAAAACTCTCGCTGCTTCTTGAGCCGTACCCTACGTTTGAGAACTTCATGAACAGGCATTCTAAGAGAATTGATATGAAACCACCCTCCAGCATCAGTGCAAGGTGGACACAACACCATCAGTTCGGGAGGGTGGTCCTTCATCTCTTGCAAAACCCAGGCCTGAGTTTTCGGATCATCTAGATTCCAGCCGTTCTTGATGTCCAGGGAAAGACCACGCAGTCCGAGCTTTTCAACCTCCAGCACAAATCGGGGTGGGCAGAATACTTCAACTACTGCATACTTGTTTCCTACCTGAGGTTTCTTGACTGCTGTTTTCACCTGTTTCTTCAACTTCCTCAGCTGCTTTTTGGTAATGCCACCTGCTTTCTTGCTGCTAGATATGGAGTTTACTGCATGGCACGGTTGAACATGGGCAGAACTCTCACCGGTGGCTGACTTACGGGACCGACATGGACAGGACACACCCTCGGATGAGGGGGCAGGGACAACAAGACCAGACTCTTGGTTGTTATTTTCCGAATCATTATCATGAGGTTTATCCCCACTTATTCCCGTCTTATGGTTATCCCCATTTACCCCAAGGATATGAGTGCTTTGCATCAGGGCATTCAGCGGTTGGGCCTCGACCATGGCAACTTCAGGAGAGGCATCAGGCTTGGGAAAATCCAACACTCCCAACACATATTGACCAGCGGCATTGGATTTCAATTCCAGTTCGACTGCTCCAGAAAACAGTTTAACTCGATCATTTTCGAAATCCAACGTTGCACCCAATCGTTTGAGCGCCGGTCTGGACAATAAAAGAGGAGCATCCCCTTTCACCACTGCTGCTTGAACATTTCCGAAGCGGCCTGCAAGACCTATTGGCATGATGACAACCTTCTGAGAAGTCTCACGATCCCCATTCCCAAACTTGAAAACATTTGTTTCAGTTTTGAATTCAGGGCCAAAACGGCCATCCTGAGTCCAGATCTTTTGAAACTGTTCCAAAGTTCGTTCACCAATAATTGTCTTACCGCACCCAGAGTCCAGTACTGCCATATCCAGGGCTGCTGACTAAAAGCACCTCAGTTGACATAGGCTCCAAATGTTGTTCACTGTTCAGGGCAGCTTGTGATCGACGATGTTGCAGCTGTTGTAGCAAAGTTTGAAAAACTCCTACTGATGCCACGAAGGAAGGCTGAATTTCTTCCTCCACCGCCACATAGCTTGCCGCATTCTCTTTGGAGGCGTTCTTGGAAGAGGATGCAGAGTGTGAACCTGTAGGCGACGTTGCGTCTCGCTTTTGTCTGCATTCCCTCGCCCAATGGCCTATGCGGCCACAGCGATTGCACTTTGTCTTGCGTTTCATCTCTTCGATCTCCACACGAAAGGATCGCTTCGCCTCTCTCGCTTGATCGAAGCGTCGAGACTTCTGCAGTCGAGCTATCTCCGCTCTCTTCTCTTTCCAGGTTGCTGCTAGTACTTCTGCTACTTCTTGTTCTGGGTATTCCAAACCAGAATCATCATCTGTAACATTTTCATGGTCAGCTAGAAACATCTCGATGTCATCAAAACCATTCAAAACCCATGACCTCCTTGTCACCCAGTGGTGAATCATCTTGCTCATCCTGTACTAAAGCCACGGCACGTCGTTTTCCGACTATAAAGTCGGGGTAACAGCTTCTCATAGCCTTGCTGATCTCTTCTCGCTTGAGAATGCCCAGTGATCTTCCCTTCACAACGGCCTTTTGTTCCTCGTTGAGACCGCTCCATTTTAGAAGCATGTATCCACGAGCCTCTTCAGGAAACTTAACTCCACTCTTCCTTTCACACCTATCAAACAGTTCTGTAGCCCGGCTCACCCAGTTCCTCAACGTCTCGCCTTCTTTGGCCCTGAGGTTGAAGACTTCGTTGAGAACTTCGCCAAGCTCATCAGATTCATCGCGTTCTGGAAACCTGGAATCCAGCATCTTCAGCAAGACCTTTTCTCCATCGGCCTTTTGATACTCTGTCGGATCCACATGTTCAGCTGTCTCCAGTGCTTTTCCAGATAGGCATGTAAACAGGAAGGAGCCACGAGCTTCCTTGGGAAGCTTGTCCATTGTTTGAAACTTGTTCACCAACCAAAGTTTCCATCTTCTGTGCTCCTTGTGATCCTCCGACTCGCCGCTGAAGCAACGAATCCCTCCAGGCGTGTCACTGGTTGACGACGTCCCGGAAGACATGGATGCTGTGCTCACGACTCCTCCAGGAGTCTGAGTATTTGCGTAAGCCGGTCAGCGGACCGGCTCCGCTACCAATCTAAATTGGAAGCGGGCCAACTATGAACCTCCTGGTTCCTTCCCACCGGCCTCCTGGCCAAACGATAGGACACTTTCACTCCATCGCATGTGAGTCGCAAAAAGGTTCCTGTGAACGGGGATTGATCCGATATGTATACGGATGCAGTGACCTTGGCTGACATGGATGCTGTGGCAACAACAGATGGATAGATGGATAGATGCATGGATGGATGGATGGATGGATGGATAGATGGCTAGATGGCTAGATAGATGGATGGATAGATGGATGGATAGATGGATAGATGGATAGATGGATAGAAGGATAGACGGATAGATAAATAGCTAGATAGCTAGATAGCTAGATAGCTAGATAGCTAGATAGCTAGATAGCTAGAGAGAGAGAGAGAGAGATAGAGATAGCTAGATAGATAGCTAGATAGATAGATAGATACATAGGTAGATAGGTCGGTAGGTAGGTAGGTAGCCAAAGAAAGAAATAGAAAGAGAGAGAAAGAGAGGAGACCTCAACCACCTGTCGGTCCGTCAGTGGCTTCGCTCTGCCATCCGTGACTCACAACCACCAACCTCTCCTATAGGTTTCCTATTTTTGAAACTTCCGCCACCGCCTTGCGCGGTACTACTGGTATATTTGTATTTGTAGTTATGTAGTTGTAGCAGTGGTGTAGTGTAGTGGTAGTTGTAGTTGTTGTAGTTGTAATTGTCTATCTATCTATCTATCTATCTATCCATCCGTCCATCTACCTATCTATCTATCTACCTATCTATCTATCTATCCATCCATCCATCTACCTATCTATCTATCTATCTATCTGCAAGCTTGAAAACGAAGCTATTCTGCGAGACCGCCTTAGTTTTTAAACTTGACAACATCAAAAACGCAGCAATTCAGCAAGGCTTCCTCAATTTTTGCGCTTGACAACATGAAAAACGAAGCAATTCTGCGAGACTTCCTCATTTTTTAAGTTGACAACATCAAAAACGAAGCAATTCTGCGAGACATCCTGCAAAACTGGAAAGTTGAGTGCGGAGCTGACGGCCTCGTACCAATGCGTTTTGCGATTATTCCAGTCCATCTGTCCAAACTACTGCATCCACGAAAAAGTGATGCCAGGTCATACGAAGTGCTGCACCTGTCACGCAAAATCATTTCAGCAAACCTGAAGATTTGATGCTCCAAAATGCAACCCCTCTCAGGAAATCAGCGCCCGGACCTCCTAACAGCTCTGATGAACATGTCTCTTGCACTGCGCCTGCCACGGAAAATGCATCTTTGCAGATCCTCTTCAGATGTCCCACGCCTGCCATCGTTTTTGGAAATGCCACAAAACCTTGCCCATTTTTCACAAGGTCCACAATCCCTTGCGCCTGCCACGCGAGAACGTCCAAAAGCGGCGCGAGCATGTGGTGTTTTGAACGTTTTGACTTCGAAATGTGCTTCGCGCCACGACGGCGTGCACTTTTCCCACATCGCAACTTCCAAAAGTGGTCCGAGCATGGTGTGCTTTGTACATTTTGACTTCGAAATGTGTTTCGCGCCACAACGGCGTGCACTTTTTCGACATCGCAACTTCCAAAAAGTGGTCCGAGCATGGTGTGTTTTGTACATTTTGACTTGGAAATGTGCTTCGCGCATCTTCGCGCCACAACGGCCTGTGCGCAAAAGGGGTCCACGTCCAGGATGAACAGCGAATCGCTGACCTGACCGGGCCAGACACCCAACGCATCCAAGCACTGCTTGTGGTAGACAGTCCGTGGCTTGGGCCAAAGCAAGTGGCCATTGGAGCCACGAGGAGCATCTTTCTCCTGCCCGGCAAATGAAGTCGGTAAGTTAAACAAGTGTCAGTGAGTAGTTTTTTGTTGTTCCCCGCCTGCCAGGTGAGGGCTGTTAGATTTTATCAGAGCTGTTCTCCTCATCCTCCTCCTCGTCCTCCTCCTTCTCCTCCTCCTTCCTCCTCCTCCTCCGCGTCCTCCTCCTCTTCTACCACCTCTGCCTCCACTTCCACGTCCACTGTTGCCTTGCCAACTCTTGGCCAAGCTCTTCGCCAACTTCGGAGCTCAGTGCGCACTGCTGGACCTCAACCTGGGACCTTCCCAGCTCAGTGCGCACCGCTGGACCTCAACCTGGGACCTTCCTAGCTCAGTGCGCACCGCTGGACCTCAACCTGGGACCTGCCGAGCTCAGTGCGCACTGCTGGACCTCAACCTGGGGCCTTCCGAGCTCAGTGCGCACCGCTGGACCTCAAAAGCCAGATAGAATGCCAGAAGATATGCCAGATAGAATGTCAGATAGAATGCGAGAAGATATGCCAAATAAAATGCCCTAAGATATGCCAGATAGAGTGCCAGGAATATGCCAGATAGAATGTTAGAAGATATGCCAGATAGAATGCCAGAAGGTATGCCAGATAGAATGCCAGATAAAATGTCAGATAGAATGCCAGAAGATATGCCAGATAAAGTGCCAGAATGTTTGCCAGATAGAATGCCAGAAGATTTGAGCAGATAATATGCCAGAAGATATGCCAGATAGAATGCCAGAAGATATGCCAGATAGAATGCCAGATAGAATGCCAGAAGATATGTCAGATAGAATGCCAGAGGATTTGCCAGTAACAAAATGTATAAATGTCATGGTGGGGATCACACGAAGTAAAGTAATTTTGATTTTTAATGATTTTAAACATGTGTGAGCACGATGCAACTATTTTCATATATATATATATATTAAACCTTCAGCGTCTGCAAAACCACGACCAGCATTCAAGTGAATTATTTACAATTCTCAGCTCCTTCACACTGGCATCAGCATCAAAGAGGACAGCCTTGAAGGCACGAGACGCTGCAACGCGGCTCTTCATTGTCTCTGCTGGGCCTCACAACGAAATAGATCCAAATAGCAACAAAAAGGCCGTGAAATGGCACGCCATGGGCGTGCAATGCGCTGGCATTGCTATGCCCATGTTCCGCAATCCTTGAACAATCGGATCCTGGTTAAAAATGCTTTAAACTACTTTAAATTTTCTCGTGGGTGAACTGTGAAAGCATGCGAAAATCAAATGTAATTATCCAGTATGGAATTCATATGAATTCATGTATGCAAGATAGGTTCTTGGTGTTTCCTGAGGTTTCCTGTGCTTTCTATTGCTTTCTAATGCTTTCTCTGCTGATCTCTGCTGCTTATCGCTGGACGCGACGTCAAAGAATCAAAAGTAAAGATGTATCCCGCGCCTCCTGCAGAAGCTCCGAGAACGATGAACAACTGGCACTGGATGTCCTTGAAGTTCGCTTGGCAAACAAGCTGTGAGGCAGGCCACCCATGGGACCAAGCCCACCCAAGGATTTTGGAGCTGATCTCAGTTGAAATGGTTGGGTTGTGAGCCCAACAGCGACCACACAGTCCAGGGCAGAGTTGCGCTGGCATGTTTGCAATATCGCATCCAAGCCAAAGTTGGCCGTAGCCTGAGAGCCATTGTTCATATCCAAGAAGATTAGTGTCGAAAGCCACACCCATCTTCTCAATCATGGTCCTGGGCAGCTCCGAGCCTTTGAGCCCATCAACCACCAGGCAGCGGCTCTTCGCACACTCCTGCTGTTCCTCTGCCTTCTCCCGCGTGTAGACTGACATCAAGCTCTCAGATTTTCAATGTGATCGAACTGTGCAGCCATAGCCTTCTGGCGCAGCTCCACTTCCTTTGATGCAATCTTTGCCTTCGACTCTGTGTCTGGCAGGGCGTCAGATTCAGAATGAGGATTTTCGAGAATCAAGGCAGTTATACGCACACATAGTAAGTCTTCGAAGTCTTTCCATGTCTTTCCCAAAAAAAACTGGTTTTAACAAATAAAAATCTTGATACAAAAAAATGGACTGGGTGAAGGTTGCCTTGTATTGGTACAAAACTCCCACATTGATGATGCAACTGTGTGTTAATGTAAAAAAAGCTTCCAAACGGCAGCCAAAGCAATGAAAAACGCTTACATAGATTGATATAGATGATGTAGATTTTAGCTTCAAAATGTTTCAAAATGGGCGATTTGAGCTTCAAAGTGATCAATTTGAGTTTCAAGATGGGCTTGAGCTTCAAATGGTTGAATTATGCTTCTAAATGCTCAATTTGAGCTTCAAACCCGTCTCGATTTTAGCTTCAAAATTGTCGATTTTAGAATTTTAGACCCCTGCAACCATAGATTGGCCCGTCTGGGCCGTGGACCCTGTCTTGAAGCCATGGGTTTTCATGGTGGCCTTCCTAGAAAAGCCAGGTTTCGGGGGCTCGGGCCTGGGCACCGCTGCCCAGGCCCGAGCCCCGCCTACCACCACCGGTGGTTGGCAGCGCTCAGCCGAAACCTGCCTTTTGGAATCAAAACCCAAAGCCTCCCATCAAGATTCACCTCTATAGAATCACAGCCTGAGAATCTGAGAATTTGTGCCTCTATAAAATCAAACCCCATAGGCTGATCTCCAGAATATCACGTTTCTGGGATTCAAAAAGATCTGTGTGTGCAGGCTATGTAGCTTGCTTTTTCACCACCTGCCAGGTGAGGGTTGTTAGATTTTATCAGAGCTGTTCTCCTCATCCTCCTCCTCCTCCTCGTCCTCCTCCTTCTCCTCCTCCTCCTTCCTCCTCCTCCGCGTCCTCCTCCTCCTCTTCTACCACCTCTGCCTCCACTTCCACGTCCACTGTTGCCTTGCCAACTCTTGGCCAAGCTCTTCGCCAACTTCGGAGCTCAGTGCGCACGGCTGGACCTCAACCTGGGACCTTCCCAGCTCAGTGCGCACCGCTGGACCTCAACCTAGGACCTTCCTTGCTCAGTGCGCACCGCTGGACCTCAACCTGGGACCTGCCGAGCTCAGTGCGCACCGCTGGACCTCAACCTGGGGCCTTCCGAGCTCAGTGCGTACCGCTGGACCTCCAGATAGAATGCCAGAAGATATGCCAGATAGAATGTCAGATAGAATGCGAGAAGATATGCCATAGGATATACCAGATAGAGTGCCAGGAGATATGCCAGATAGAATGTTAGAAGATATGCCAGATAGAATGCCAGAAGGTATGCCAGATAGAATGCCAGATAAAATGTCAGATACAATGCCAGAAGATATGCCAGATAAAGTGCCAGAATGTTTGCCAGATAGAATGCCAGAAGATTTGAGCAGATAATATGCCAGAAGATATGCCAGATAGAATGCCAGAAGATATGTCAGATAGAATGCCAGAAGATTTGCCAGTAACAAAATGTATAAATGTCATGGTGGGGATCACGCGAAGTAAAGTAATTGATGCTTTTTATACTTTTTATAGGGCACCATGTGCAATTTGACAAGCTGATTATACGGACGCTACCTTCAATTTCACAGAGCAGAAGGTGCACTTGGACAAGCTGATGTTAAACTATGTTAAACTAGGGATGTTAAAATCTGCGATGAGACAAGTGTGGTAAACAAGTTAAAATTATATAAAGCACTGTCCTGCCACGATTTCGGGTTGGCTTCGGAAGCGGATGGATGTGGCAAAAATGAAAAATGAAAAGCAGTGTAAATTTGCACGACATGACAAGCCTCCAAGGGCAGAGGCCTCACACTGGGCCTTGAGTTCTTCTTGGGCTCGCTGCAACTCCTCCAGGTGCTTCTTCTTCTTGTCTGCAGCCCGATGCTCTTCCCGCGCCCATAAGACTCGCTTGATAGTTGCCCAGCTCCGAGACGGTCTCCCGGACTCGATGTCAACGTCCATCTCCCCACAAGCAAAGGAAGCTAGGACCACCTCTTTCTCAGCCTCAACATCATCTGATGTTTCCAAATCAACTCAATCTTCTGAATTAAATGCAAATTGCAAAAGTTCTGGCTTCTATGGCGATAAAGCATTTTAAAGCTATCAATCTCATCACCGTTTCGTGATGCACGAACTTCAGAAAGCTTGAGTGACATAATGTCGCTGGACCAGTCTAATAACAATTAAATACACTTGCCTTGACTCTCCAACGACCCTTAATTAAGTTTTGGAGTCTTTCAAGAAAAATGGTTTATTTTTCTGAAAGTAATTTTTGAAATCAAGTACTTTTTTTGCATGTTAGTGATGTTCACTCATGGAGGTACAGCTGAAACTGTGGAAATAATGTGCCACATTGCCAACTTGCAACTCATTGTTGCAGGTGCCATTTTGTTTTGGCTGCTTGAAGGTGCAGGAGCAAAGATTTCCAAAGTATTGGTTCTCGTCCTCGTTTACGTGTTTGATGCCATGGTTTCGATCTTCCTTGCTTTTATTTTTGGACGCGCTTTGCTCTTTCATTATTGCACGCATGAGGGTAGGTCTCAACACTCAGTTGCGGACATGCGGGTGCATTGCTATGCATTGCTCAATTTTGGTGTCAGCTTGTCCTTGGAAGATTTGCCCATACAACGCAAACCCGCAAAGGCCTTTTTTTCTTCAAACGTACCTTTTTTTGCTGAGGGCCGTCCGGACGGCGCCCGAAAGTACGGGAAAATGCGTCCAAAGTACGGAAATATCGTCCAGTTTGACACTACCTTGTGAGACTTAAACCCTAAACCCTGCCTTGCGAGACCTAAACCCTAAACCCTACCTTGCGAGACCTAAACCCTAAAGCCTACCTTGCGAGATTTACGCCCTAAACCCAACCTTGCAAGGCCTAAACTCTAAACACTACCTTGTGAGACTTAACCCTAAACCCTGCCTTGCGAGACCTAAACCCTAAACCCTACCTTGCGAGACCTAAACCCTAAACCCTACCTTGCGAGACCTAAACCCTAAAGCCTACCTTGCGAGATTTACGCCCTAAACCCAACCTTGCAAGGCCTAAACTCTAAACACTACCTTGTGAGACTTAAACCCTAAACCCTACCTTGCGAGACCTAAACCCTAAACCCTACCTTGCGAGACCTAAACCCTAAAGCCTACCTTGCGAGATTTACGCCCTAAATCCAACCTTGCAAGGCTTAAACTCTAAAGACCACCTTGTGAGACTTAAACCCTAGACCCTACCTTGCGATACCTAAACCCTAAACCCTACCTTGCGAGACCTAATCCCTAAAGCCTACCTTGCGAGATTTACGCCCTAAACCCAACCTTGCAAGGCCTAAACTCTAAACACTACCTTGTGAGACTTAACCCTAAACCCTACCTTGCGAGACTTAAACCCTACCTTGTCATTTTCTTAACTTTAAACTCTACCTTGCGAGATTCTTAACCCTAAATCTTGCCTTGCCCTACGATTCTTAACTCTAAACTCTACCTTGCGAGACCTAAACCATACCCCGCGAGATTCTTAACCCTAAACCTTACCTTGCGAGATTCTAGACCCTACTGTGCGAGATTCTTAACCCTAATCCCGACCTTGCGAGATTCTTAACTCTAAACTCTACCTTAAACCCTACCTTGCGGGATTCTTAACCCTAAATCCTACCTTGCGAGATTCTTAACCCTAAGCCCCACCTTGCGAGATTCTTAAGTCTAAACCCTACCTTGAAAAAAGCATTGAAACAAGCTTCCCATAAATTTCATATCTGTATTAAATTTCAATGGCAAGTTTGGACCCAATGACATGGGCAACGCTTGAGTGTTTGGGGTTGAACACTGTAACTGCCAATACGGCAAAATGCAGTGCAAACTGCTCGGGCTCTGAGCTGGAAAAAGTTGTTTTTTGTTACAAATTGATGTTTATTCCTAGGGAGTCATGCTGTTTGACACATGCGTCACCCAATTTTGCCATATGCACAAGACTTTCCAATCCATTTGCCATCCAGATATTTAGTTGGGCTTGGCCTCGTGCCAGGTCAAAGAATGCCGTACGTGAGCGTTTCACACTAGGGGTCCGTGGAGCCACGTCAATGAAGCAAAAATTGAGGGGGCACGTGAAATTGAAATATTTCAATTCAACGGGGTCCTCCTAGGGAGGGGGTGGCTATGTTGTAATTGTAGTTGTAGATTTGGTGGTGGTGGTGGTAGTAGTAGTTGTTGTTGTTGTTGCTGCTGTTGTTGTTGTAGTTGTCTGTCTATCTACCTAATCCATCGATTTATCTATCTATTTATCTATCTATCTGTCTGTCTATCTATCTATATATCTGTCTATCTGCAAGCTTGAAAACGCAGCGATTTTGCGAGATTTCCAACGAATTAGATGCACAATATGTTCAACTTCACCAGAGAACCATCAAAAGAAAGTAGGCCACACCTGGAAACATGAACCTGACACCTTTCCTGGGTCCTTAAAATTGTTTGTCACTGTGGTGGGAAAAGAGAGTTTGTGGCTGTTCCGTGCAGCGTCACTTGAGCAAAGCAGGGGCTAACGAAGACAGCAGGAGCGGCGGGACATCGCAAAAAGGGGCATAACCGAAAGGCCCATTGTTTCGCATTACCTATTCGAATTCCCATATTAAAATTGGACATCCATTGCTCTGGACATCCATTGCTCTTGTGACATCCAATGCTCTTGTGACATCCATTTCTCTTGGGACATCCATTGCCCTTGTGGCATCCATTGCCCTGGACATCCATTGCTTTGTGACATCCATTGCACATCCATTGCCATCCGTAACACGGAAGTTAGACTTTCAAACTTCCTTTGACAAAAAAATATCTATATATATATATATTTATTTATGTATATTTATATTTATGTGTGTGCATATTTGTTTAAATCAATGAATACATGTGCCTTATTCTGTGACCGCGGCATGCGCGTAGCTCTTTTGAAAAAATACAATCAAAGCGGGCTCAGGGTCAGTTCAGCTAAGTTCCGTACTTGCGGGGCATGGCTGTAGAGGTTTCGGTCTTGAGAAATCGTTTATGCCATGCGGATGGGTCGGCTATGAACTTTTCGGGTGAGTTGTTATATGGTACTTCGGTTGCTGTGGTAAAGCCACAAGGAGGTGAAAAAACGGATGCGAATAATTAAGCAAGCAAGCAAACAGGCAAACAAGGACGCAAGCAGACAGCCAAAACAAGGAAGCAAGCAGGCAAGCAAAACAAGGAAACAAGCAGACGAGCAAAGCAAGGAAACGAGCAAGTTTGCAAGCAAGCAAGCAAACTACCAAACGAACTAGCACGCAAACATACAGACATACAAACACGCATACAAACATGTACAAACATACATGCAAGCACACCAACACACGAACATGCAAGCATGCAAACATGCAAGCAACACGCAGTTACGCAAACAAACAGACAGACAAACAAATAGAGAAATGAACAAACAACACACAAGCAGAGTTTCCAGAACCAGGAACTTAGATAACTTAGTGCTCGACTGCGGGCGCTATGAAAACTTTGTAGGCAGGGACGGACTTACGTGATTTTGCGTTTGCCATGAAGACTTCAGGGCCGGATCAGCTACACTTGCGGCGCTTGGAACGATGAAATGAGCACCTTGTCGCTTTCAGAAGCAAACCGAATAAAAACACGTGGAGAGTGAATGCAAAAAGGGAATCCAAAGGGTGTAGATGCAGAAATTGCGATGTCGAGAGGCTTGAGGCAGGCGTTTGCACTTGAATCGGGCACGCTGGTGTAACAACTTGCAAAATATGTTTTATTTCCTGGCCATTTCAGTGCAGAGATGTGCTGAGGTCTTGCGTATGAAATGATGACTGTTTTGGGAATCTTCTTGCATCCTGGCTTGCATGGGTGGCAGCGATGCAGGCATATATGATGACTTGTCAGCAATGCAGTGAGCAAGCGATTTCAGCCGCCCTTTCTGGACGGGCCTCAGCCAATAGCCTCATTGCTCCCAAAGGAAACGCATAGTGAGTGCTTGCGGATCCCAAGTCTGAAAAGCACTTGAGCACTTAGGGATCTTAGGGAGATGTCGTTGCTTTGGCACCCCCACCGGCAAAAGGAGGACTGAATTGAGGGCTGTCTACCAACTTGCTGGCATCTTAAGAAAACAGTTGGACCATGTTGGACCAGAACCATGATCCTCAAGCAAAAATGTGGCACGCTGTAGATGCGTAATGCGTACCACCCTTCGCAAAGGGCAGGATTCAGGCCCAAGCAATCTGAATGAAACAGTAAACTGTTTGGCGCAAAACGACTTGGCGGTTCTTGGTTTAGCCGCCGGCCATTTGCAGTGAAATCGAAACCAATATTGGCAGGTGCGTGGATTCTGCCTCCAGAGTCCATGCCAGTGACCTGTAGCAGCCTCTTCGTTGGGCTGCCACTGTAACAAGTCATGAAACCCCAACTACCAACAACATTCCATAATATCTTTTACATCTGTTCAGACAGCGCACAAACAAACATGTAACTGCTGATTTTACTCAACACGTGTTGGTTCTTTTTGCCTTTCACTTTGCCGAAAGATTGCCCATATACTCTACAGCATTTTGTTTTACATACTATACATGATGCCGGGCCAATTTGTTTGGTCATGCACCGCTCTTAGGTATGCCATCATCGTGGCCGATATCGCCAATATTTCCATCGAGTTGTGCGAGTTCAAAGTCTTGTGCACGCATGCAGTGAAGCAGGCAACTGCCCTGTCCAGCTGTTCAACGGGAAATTCCATTACATGGTTTGGGCTTGTGCTTGGAAGGAAAAGATGAGTGCGGACCAACCTTGTTTTTTGCAGAATGCACATGTCAGCACAGCCTTGCGTCGTCAATAATAATGTTGACCTTCTGGATTCACCAGGATAAGATAGTATATATCATGTAATACTAACTGATATTGGGGACTTGACTTAAGCCGCCTTCCCTTGTTGAAGGCGCATCATGAGTGGCACCCGCCATGCAAAACACAGTTTTTACTTGCAATTGCCTTGTGATTTGCTGATTGTACTACATCGTGGATCTTGCAAGTGAACCATGACGCCCGCTTCTTCCCACAGTTGACCTCGTTTCATACTTGAAGTGATTTGAAGTGTACTTTTCCGTTTTATAGTGTTCTTCTTCTTCTTTTTCTTCTCCGTCTTCTTTTTCCTTCTTGTTTTCAGGTCTGGTGGGGCCTTGGTCGGGTTGGTTGCTTTAAGTTTGGACGCCTAGTTTTTGCTCTTTGATGGCACCCTTGCTCTTTTCGTAAGATCAATGAAGGCAAAAGGTGCGTAGCGTTTTGTCGACTACGAGTTATCGTTGGGAAAATCAAGGAAGAACGCGCCATAGGATTGCAAGCGCGATGTTTCCTGAGGCGGCGGTGCGCTGATACTCTTGTGATAAGAGCCGTGTGCATTACCTTTCTGCGCCAGGTGGTGCTTTGCATCAGTGTAGTCACTTGCATTTTGCTTATCTTCTCCTTTGCCATCGCCAGCATGACCCGGGAGGCGCGTGTGCAGTGAGGGCCATGCCATCAGCATCATAAGCTTCCCATATTTGCTGTCGCATTATTAGCCCAAACTTTCAACCTTTCTCCTGGCTGCGTCCCGACAACGCATTTATGCATTTGGTGTCAAATGATGTCAGATGCTGTCGGTTGCTGCTGGGTCCAGTGAGTCAGTGAAGCAGCTCAATACAGAAAGACAAGAACAGGCTTTGCAGGAGTTCCTGCAACAGCAACATGCGTAAGATATCAAATGATACCACGAGCCCAGAGGCAACTTGGGCAATTACTGCGACGAAATGTCAAATGAACATATGAGGTCACCGTTTCCAAGCCCCTGCGATCTAAGGCAGCACTCTTGACAGGCAGTGATCCTTGGAAGAGACATAACGTCAAGCAAGGACAAGTAATTCATGCCTTGCAGTGTTCAACGAGGAACAGTACAAGTGCTATTTGTGTTACCTTGGGTATATGCTTAGTCGATCCCAATGTTGTTGCGCAATTGTTTTTCATTGTTATGCCGTTTTCCTCTCCTTCCTCTGTGACTTGAGGGTCTCTAGCCTAGACTTTGTGTCTGCGCTGCTGCCTCTGCCTCCTCCTCCTCCTCCTCTTCCTCCTCCTCCTCCGTGGCTCCCCTCTGCCATGCTCCGCTCCACTCATCAGATAGCTCCCGCACTGCTGGTAGCCTACTCGTCAGATAGCTAGCAGAATGAAATTTGCCCGACCAAATGTCAAACAATATGTCAAAATTATTCAGAGTTTGAGTCAGTATAAACTTCAGAATTATTCAGAATCGTGTGTGCTTATCAAGAGTGATTACATGTATGACAAATACAACTATAAGTAACCCAGCTTACAACCCCAATAGCAAAGTTGTGCGTTTTCTCTGACGCCAAGTTGGTATTGAGAGGTGGGCCACAGCTTCGCCAAGAAAATACCATTCCTTCAATACCCCCAAGACACCACCGGGACAGTGCCGAGACACCACAGAAACACCACCACGACGTCCAAAACATCACTGAACACCGTCAAGACACTACGGACACACCACCAAAGTGCCGCAAGACACCAGCGACCACCGAAACACAATGGAGAGACCACCAAGACACCAGCAGGACAGACGCCGCCAATTCCCGAGGGGACTTGCAAAGGGGTTTTCCGAAAAAGTTGCTGCCAGCATACTTTGTCATTCCCATCGCCACAACACCGACACAACAGCATCACCATCACAAGGAGCATCATCATCATCACCACCACCATCATCATCATCATCATCAATAATTTCTAGTTATTTTTCTTTATTCAATCATCCTCAACATCCTCGCTTGTCATTGTCGACAAATTTCAACTTGTGTTCAGATGCATGTGGACATGATCTTCTTTAATGCATGTACATTATGAGATACACAGGTGTAGCGCGGGTGTTTAGACGCAGGTGCGTAGATGCAGGTACATAGGAACTTTTTTAACGCACAAACTGAATATACTATACCAACACATTTCTTCTTAAGGTGCAGGTGGGGGTCAACTTCTTGACAAACACCTACAAATTAAAAATACAGTTTTTTCAAAATTTTAGACCGGCAGGGCAGCGTCACGAATCACAACCCGCGCGTACGAAATGCCGATCGTCAAAAATGGAGGTGAAATTGCAATCCCTGCGTAAAGGCACCTGTGCGTAAAGGTATTTGCGTGTAAAAGCATCTCAGGGTAAAAGCATCTGTATGTGCAAACGTCTCTGCGAAAAAACGGGCCTTTGTAAAAAAAAGCATCTCTGTGTAAAAGCACCCCTGTGTATACGCATCCCTCTGTGTAAAAGCATCCGTGTGCAATATCTTGGTCATTTGGTGTTCGGCTCTCTAAGCCGTAAAACGCCTGTGTATTGCATGGTATTATGCAACATCAGTTCATTGCGCGGAGCTTTGCCATCGCGCAATATTTTTGCGGCAATGCAAAACTAACATTTGCAAATTGCATGATGTTTGCAAGATTTGGAATCGTATATGACAAGCCTGTTGTTTTTTTCAGCGGTCGGAAGCAAAAAAAAACGCACACTGTAGAATGCTTGCAGCATGCCGAAACCAAAAACTATCACTTGCACAGTATGTACAGCATACTGGGTAAAACTTAGCGCAACGCATGGTGCTTGCAATGCTTTGTAACTATCATTGGCAAACCGCATGGCATTGGCAGCTTTTTGAAATTGACATCTTTTGCGTTTTTTTCTGAAGCTTAAAGCTGCAAGCGGAACGGTATTTGCAACATGTTGCGTTATCATTTGTGCATTGCACATGATGGCATGGTGTTTGCAGCGTGTTGTGGCTGAAATCTGTAAACTGCATTGCACAGTGCTTGCCCCATTTTGAACCCAACACTTGTAAATTGTGCCGGACTTGCAGCAGCTGTTTGAAAGTAACATGTGCAAATCGGAAGGCGCACGCAGCATTCTGGAGCTAGGCCTTTGCCTCTTCCTTCCTGCCGTCCTGCTGTCCTTCCTTCCTTCCCTCCCTCCCTCCCTCCTTCTTTCCTTTCTTCCTGTCGAAAATTATTCCTTTCCTTCCTTCCGTCCTTCCTTCCTTCTTTTTTGTTCTATGCTAACGCTTTTTTTTGGATACAGTTGCGTGAGAGTTTCGGCGCAAGCGTAGCATGCAGCAAGTACGCCAACTCCTCTAGTGAGGTGAGCGGCCAGCAGCCCTGGTTGCTGCATGGCATCAGGGAATGTTCGCAATCTAGTTGATTCGGTAGAAGCATCAAAGTAAGCACGTTAGTTCCAAACATACGTTAACATCCGTCCCGACCCCGCCTTCGCCCAAACCTGCAAACGCAATGGAATCGTCATCGTCATTATCATCGTTATCATCATCGTCATCATCATCATCACCACCATCATCATCAGCAGCATAATCAGCCACATCATCATCATCATCACCACCATCAGCATAATCAGCCGCATCATCATCATCATCATCACCACCATCATCATCATCATCGTCATCAGCAGCAGCAGCAGCAGCAGTCATGATCGTCAGCATGACAACAGGATGGAATCGTTGAAAACTACTTGGCGAATGGTGTGATCAACCCAGAGGAACACCTTCAAGACTTCAGCGGCGCGCAGCGAAACGCCACCGGCACACAACCAACCGACCCGCAACACAACCGCTTCGACACCACCAACACAACGCCACCAAGATACGACCAAGACACCGCGAACACTTTGTATCACTTTGAAACCGTTAGACACCACCAAGGCACCACCGAGACACCATCAAAAGAGCACAACGCCATGCAGACACCTTCGGGACGCCACCGAGAGGCTACCAAGACACTACGGAGACACCACCAAAACCCCATAGAGACACCACCGAGACACCCAGATTGCCAAGGAGATTTCCAATCTTGATTGCCATCAAGACACCTCCAAGACATCACGGAGACACCACAGAGCTCCACAAACGCTGTCTGACATTACAGAATCACCAACAAGACACCGCTGACACACAACTAGGGTACGACCAAAAAAATCAGCAAGGGACCACCGACACCATTGAGACACCACCAAGGCACCACCGAGACCAACCGAAACACCACCGAAACACCACCGAGACACCACCGAAGACGCCACCCAGACACCACACCAGCGAGACACCACCGAGACACCACCGAGACACCAGCAAGACACCACCGAGACACCACCGAGATACCATCGAGACAGCACCGAAACACCACGAGACATCACTGAGACACCACCGGGACCGGGACACCGGCCAGGCCTTCTGGCTTTAGAGTTAACAACCCCGAGCTATCGCTATTGGGGAAATAGGTATATTTAAATAAATATTTTGTTCTATATACATATACATTAACCGAAGTAAGTTTAGAAGTCAAACTTCCGACAACATGGACAGATGAAAAGCAGAGATGGGAAGAGTCAGAGAAGAGAAGCAGAAAGAAGATCAAAAAAGAGAAAGCCTCAGAAGAAAGAAGATCCAGGTGCGCGAAAAGGTAGAAAAGTCGCGATTCACTGTGTGTTCTTCCAATGATTTGTGGCTCCGGAGGGTCGAAAAGTAGGCTCGCTAAAGCGGCGGCTGCGGAGCCATGTGGTCAGATGAGAGATGAAAAGTTGCACGCCGTTGTGGCGCGAAGCACATTTCCAAGTCAAAATGTACAAAACACACCAACGTCGGACCACTTGTGGAAGTTGATGTTGAAAAGTGCACGCCGTTGTGGCGCGAAGCACATTTCCAAGTCAAAACGTACAAAACACCTCAGCGTCAGAGCACTTTTAGAAGTTGCGATGTCGAAAAAGTGCACGCCATGTAAAAAACTGACAGGTTCGGAGCAATTTTGGACGTTCAGATGTCGTTTCGCGTGGCAGGCGCAAGGGATTGTACACCTTGTCAAAAGTGTGCAAAACGTGAGGGTTTTGTGGCATTTCCAATGAAGAGGATCTGCAAAGATGCATTTTCCGTGGCAGGCGCAGTGTTAGGAGGTCCGGGCGCTGATTTTCTGAGAAGGGTTGCATTTTGGAGCATCAGATCTTCAGTTTTGGGAAGATGATTTTGCGTGACAGGTGCACCACTTCGTATGGCCTGGCATCACTTTTTTGTGGCACGCGCAGTACTTTAGACAGATGGAGTAGAAAAAGAATGCAAAACGCATTGGCACGAGGCCGTCAGCTCTGCACTCAACTTTCCATTTTTGAAGGAAGTCTCGCCGAATTGTTTCGTTTTTGATGTTGTCAACTTCGAAAATTGAGGAAGTCTCCCTGAATTGCTGCGTTTTTGATGTTGTCAGTTCAAAAAGTGAAGAATTCTCGCAGAATTGTTTCCTTTTTGACGTTGTCAAGTTCAAAAGTTGAGGAAGTCTCGCAGAATAGCTTCGTTTTCAAGCTTGCAGATTGCAGCTAGACAGATAGGTAGATAGATAGATGGATAGATAGATAGATAGACAACTACAACAACTACTACAACTACACTACACTACTACTACTACAACTACAAATGAAAAAAAAACTATGCTGCACTACACTACACTAATTACACTACAGCGACAACAACTACTACTACCACAGCTACAACTACAATTACAACTACACCACATTACACTACACTGCGCTAATTACACTGCAGCACACTCAAATACAAATGCGACTACAACTACACTACATTACATTACACAACACTACGCTACACTAATTACATTACATTACATTACACTACAGCTACAACTACAACTGCAACTACAATTGCAACTACCACTAAATTGCAGGGCACGACGCTACACTAATTGCACTACACTACAGCTACAGCTACACTACACTACGCTAGACTACACTACACTATAGCCAAACTACAGTACACAACACTACAGCACACTACAATACACTACGCTAATTACACCACACCACAACTACAACTGCAACTGCAACTACACTCCACTAATTACACAACATTACAACTACAACTCCACTTAACTACACTACAACTACGACTGCAACTACGACTACAACTGTGCTACACCACACTACATCCAGCAGTTGTGGTGAGGTGACCACTGCAAACATTGCAACCACTCCAAGAAACACAACTCCAACCACCTTTCAGTCCATCAGTGGATTCGCTCTGCCATCCGTGATTCACAACAACCAACCTCTCCTATAGGTTTCCTATTTTTCCAACCTCTCCTATAGGTTTCCTATTTTTGAAACTTCCGCCACCGCCTTGTGCGGTACTACTGGTATTTTGCACTTAAGACTTTAAAAGTAAAAAGATAGATTAGATTAGATCGATTAGATCGATTAGATAGATAGATAGATAGATAGATAGATAGATAGATAGATTAGATAGATTAGATAGATTAGATAGATAGATAGATAGATTAGATAGATTAGATAGATTAGATAGATTAGATAGATTAGATAGATTAGATAGATAGATAGATAGATTAGATTAGATTAGATTAGGTTAGATTAGATTAGGTTAGATTAGATTAGATTATATAGATAGATAGATAGATTAGATAGGATAGATAGATTAGATAGATTAGATAGATTAGATAGATTAGATAGATTCGATAGATTCGATAGATTAGATAGATTAGATAGATTCGATAGATTAGATAGATTAGATAGATTAGATAGATTAGATAGATTAGATAGATTAAATAGATTAGATAGACTAGATAGATTAGATAGACTAGATAGACTAGATAGACTAGATAGACTAGATAGACTAGATAGACTAGATAGATTAGATAGATTAGATAGATTAGATAGATTTGATAGATTTGATAGATTAGATAGATTAGATAGATTAGATAGATTAGATAGATAGATTAGATTAGATTAGATAGATAGATCGATAGATCGATAGATCGATAGATGGATAGATGGATAGGTGGATAGGTGGATCGATGGATCGATGGATCGATGGATCGATGGATAGATGGATAGGATGGATAGGATGGATTAATTTAGATTGATAGATAGATAGATAGGTAGGTAGGTAGGTAGGTAGATAGGTAGATAGATGGATAGATGGATAGATTGATAGGTAGGTAGGTAGATGGATAGATAGATGGACAGATAGACAGATAACTAGATAGGTAGGTAGATAGATAGAATGATTGATAGATATGCACACTATATTTCAATATCTTAATGAGGTATAAAAATATTTTATGATATAATATTCACTGCGTGTCCCTACAGATGGGCGGGCTTTCGTCAGGATAAATGTCAAATCAAACTGTTGCCCGTGAACTTAAACAACACCACTCCAGGAGGCTAACGTATCGACAAGATCATTACATAGGAACGCACACTTGATTCAGTTGCTTCAAGTGTTCTTTGATTGTCTCGTTGGTACTTCCTCTTTTCTTCTGATGTCCTGTGCCAAGGCAATTGACAAAATTCGGTTGGAGAAGCCGGAATGCTTTCACCTAAGGAGTTCACCAACATTGGAAGCATCATGACCACCTTGGTGCAGTTGGCTGTCGGTCTCATGGACACGGATTCTTGGATATCCTTGCCATGCAGATTCACAGACCGTGTCTTTGATTTACGTTTCACGGGCCATCAGCATGCACACGTTCGATTGGCATCGCCTGATACGATCTAGCGCATATGATATGGCTTCCTTATTCAATCACTAAGTTCAGCCCAGGAGAAAATCCACAGCATTTCTGGCGAAAGCCCGTATCTCCTTATAGCCCCTGGGCTTGAGGCGGTCTGCGAATCAAGGATGGGGATTGTTTTGCTATGCTTTCCTTTGTCTAGTGTTCCGCACCTATTTCGTGGGCAGAGCCTGGGCCACATGAGCCGCTCAAGGCAGGGACGGCGAGGCATGAGCTTTCACATGTTGTTGCAATACTTGTTCTGTTTGAAGGTGGGGCATGCAGTCCGATGTAGTATGGTGTAGCTCGCTCAAGGTCGTCGTGGCTTACATGCTTGTTGTCTACAGCTTCTTCTTCAATCTCCTGGTGTCGTGCCTTGGCTGAGTGGGCAGCACTCGCAGCGGTCGGCCGACATACCGGACATGGCTTGAACGCAGAGTAGTACATTAGTCACATGACTAACGCGAGATGGGGCGATCCCATCTCCAGTTTTCTTCGTTTGACATCATCTTGTCATATTTTGTTTTGGCGTCAGTTTTGGTGATTAACGTCTTTGTGAGATTATCGAGGGAAGTTTAGAAGTGAAACTTCCGGCAATATGGACAGATGGAAACGCAGAGGTTGGAAGAGTCAGAGAAGAGAAAGAGTCAGAAGAAAGAAGACGCAGGCGCGCGAAAAGGTAGAAAAGTCGCGAAACACTGTGTTTGTCCAATGTTCTGTGGCTCCGGCGGGTCTCGCTGAAGTGGCGCGGAGCCATCTGGGGGGATGAGAGATGAAAAATTGCACGGCGTTGTGGCGTGAAGCACGCTTGGAAGTCAAAATGATACCTCAAAAAAAAAAACCTACAAAATCTAACACGTTCACGTTTGGCACAAAGCTTTTTTTGTGGGAGATGGTTCGGTATCCTGAATCATCCCCAAGCAGTTTTTTGATTTTGTAGAGGGACATTTTCGGGATCATTTTAGAGCACACCTCAAGCCCTGTTTTTGATTTTGTAGTGTTTTTGGTTTTCAGGACATTACGGCCATGCTTTAAGTTTTGTGAGATGCTTTTGATTTTGTAGGGAGATTGGCTGAACCATGATTTCATTTGATTTCATATGGTTTCAGTCGGTTTCAGTTGGTTTCATAAATAGTTGACATTTATGCTTATTTATTTTCTATCGTGTTCTTGGATGTTGAAATTTTGGCATTCATATTCATATCGATGTTTTAATTTTTATCAAAGATGCCAAACCTTTTCTATTCAAAAACTTTACAACACGTGTTCCCACTATTTCTCATTTTCTCGTCGTCCTCTTCCCAGTGTGTCTTCTCGTTGTTTCCCCCGTTGCGGTCGAAGTCCCCGTTGCAAAGTTTGGAACCCTCACTCGAACTTGAACCCCCCCGTTATGCCTCAGGAGGCTGCTAATATGTACATCACTACATATATATATAATGTGTGTGTGTTCATCATGCCCTTGATGCTTGCATTGGTTTTTCAGAGTCTTTCACTGTGTTCTTGATGTTCGCACTGTTTTTTTGGAGTCTTTCATCGTGCTCTTGATCTTTGCATTGTTTTTTCAGAGTCTTTCATCTTGCTCTTGATGTTGGCATTGCTTTTTCAGAATATTTTCATTTTTTCATTGTTCTTGATCACACTCAATGTACAGTTCGATTCAATCACTCATGATCAGTTTAGGTCAAATGGATCTAAATAGGCCCAAAGAGTAGCCCCAACAGCCAGAAACAAAAACAGTTGCCAAACACGCAATGAGTGAAGTATGTTTATTGCCCCGCCCTTCTTACTCTAGAGGTCGGGCGCACAAGGCGCAATCACAGCACTTTTCCAAAAGCGTTTGCAATACTGTGGCCAATATTCCCGAAGCTCGTGCGACGGTTTTTTCCCAAAGAACTGCTGTCCGCCTCACTCTTCACTTCATCTACCTAACATACATCATCCACAGCTCTTATGTCCTTTACATCACCTACATCTTCTATACCATCTTCTACACCATCTTCTCTAGATCTACATCTGCACCATCAGCATCATCATCATCATCACCATCATCATCCCCTACATCTGCCTCACCTACATTATCTACACCGCCTACACATTTTCCCATCAACTTCATCTATATGACATGCTTTATCTACAACACATACATTAATTACCTACATCATAATCATCATCATCATCATCACCATCATCATCACCATCATCATCATCACCACCGTCATCATCCTCACCATCATCATCTATCTCACCTACACCACCTACATCGCCTACACAATCTTTTTCCATCAGCCTCATCTACATTCTACATGACATACATAATCTACAACGCATACATGACCTACATCATCATCTATATCACTGCATCCTCTACATCACCTACATCTCCAAACCTATCTAACCTTACATCACTTACAACATCATCCTCATCAGCTTCAACATAGACAACATCACCTACATCAGCTACAGGTGATCAACTTCTAGGGGACTCCTACAAAACTTGAAAAATGCCATTTACACAGGAGTTGACTTGCAGGTGATTTACTTCTAATTGAACTCCTACAAGACTCCTGCCTGCAAGGTCATTTGCACAGAAATTGTTACACAGGAGTTGCTACACAGGAGTCTGCATCTTCTGTCTTCTGATTCTTTCTCTTCGCTGATCTTCTTTCTACTGATTCTTTTTCTTCTCTGACTCTTCCCACCTCTGCCTTTTGCATCTGTCCATATTGTCGGAAGTTTGACTTCTAAACTTCCTTCGATAAACAGTTCGTTTTTGTTTTTACGTAGCTGGATATATGTAGCTGGATATATACATAGATCGGCAGACGTAGAAGGTAGGGATCATGCAGATGGGTGGATGGATCGACGGGTTCATAGATGGATAGAAAAACTTGAATAGATAGGTAGATTCTAAGGATCGCAGATATGTAGATCAAGAGTGGGTCCGTGGATGAACCTTGAATACCTTTATTATGAATAAGCTGCGTCTTGCTTTGCTGGCTGCATATGCAATCTGATTTGCCAGGCAGCTCTGCGGTGTCTATTCTGGATTGGCAGAAGACATTCAAGGATACGCCATGTCATTTGGCAGAAATCCAGCCGCTCTCTGACTTTGCATTCGCGGGCCCTGTGGGTTTACAGTGGGCTTGTTTACGTTTTGCCGGCCACTGATGGGTCCCGGTCTGCTGGGGACAAGTGCAGGGCAGATTGGTAAGTAAAGGGCGGTGCGACTGTTTGGTTCCATTCTTTGTAGTTTCAGTGGAGACAGTGGGGCTATGTTTTGCTAAATTTGCAAGATGGCGATTGTAATGGACATCGGTTTTGGGATCGTCTTGGTGAGGCTTGCCAGGGGAGAAGTGATTTTGGACACGCTGAAGGCAGCTGATGGGTCAAGGAGTTTCACCGAGACAGGCAAAGAACACGCTTAGAGTGTAGGCTGCCGCTCGTAAAGAAAAAGCAATGAAACGCAGATGGCTGAATATTGGGTGAGCTTTAAAGTGAGCGCATGTAACAAGATGAAGAGCTCCGCCCAGGCCTTGCGCTTTTGGTTCTTTCTTTTCTGCTGCCCCATGTTCACCATGACGCAGCAGTGCCGCGCAGGCTATTCCAATGAAGCGCTGGCAAGCTTTTCTGACATCAATGGGCTTAGACCAGAAGGTAGATTTTGAAGAGGGCGACATTGGCCTCGCAGGAGGCGCGGCATGGGTCAGAATAGTGCATAGCACGGTGCCTTGCAAAGCTTTGCAGCCTTTGAATGCAAAAAGTCCATCTTCGGTTGGGGGTATGTTCACGTGTTGCGTGGCCTGTTATGGATTCTAGAGAAATCACGTCACCTTCCTATATGGCCCGATGGCCGAAGATAGCTAGATATACAGTAATACAGAAGCAATATGTCAATAGATTGGCGGGCGCAGTGTGTGGAAGCATTTGGCCAAACACTGCGCGCTGCCATGTTGAATTGTTTCCCGCACCTTGCCAGCATCGAGGCGTCAAAACCTGGGAGCCGGCTTTGACACATCCCATCACCCAGGAGCGACAGATGAGGTTGAGGTTTCGCATTGGAAAACTTACATTGAAAGAGTTTGGAAATCAAACACAAGGTGCGCACCCTTCACGCCAAGCTTATTGCTTGTGCCTGTCTGAACTGAATGCAGGGCAGCGCACGGAACAAGGCATAGATCTGCTTGTGTCTAGCGTTCGCGTATGTATCTCTGTCCGTCCGTCCGTCCGTCTGTTTGTTTGTTTGTTTATATATCTGCATGTATCCGCGCAAACGTATGCAAACGTTTGTTTGTGTAACCTCTGTTGTGGTGTAAAAATTGTTCTTCCTTTTATGTGCCGCTTTTGCCTCCTATTCATTTTATAGCTACTGTACATTTTTTATCATTTTGGAGCATCGCGGTAAGCTTCCTGCCAACGACGACATTTTCCCATTGACGGTGATACTAGGCTCAACCAGCCTGGCCAACCATGGCCTACCTGCAATGTTATGATCGCCTGTTGTTCCTGGCTTGCTCCATCCATCTTTACACTTTAAGCGAGCAAGTGGCACGTGCCACCGGCAGCCAGCTAAGCACAGAACCGGTTATTCAACTTGCTTCACACGCCTCTGGCAATCCAATGTCTATTCCGTTTCAAAGGGCCCGGGCCTTTGGTTAGGCGTAGGTCTGGCACCCATTGTGCACTTACAAAGTCTACATCAAGATTCTTGAGCTGTCACGACATTAAGCTTGCAAGATGGACGGATGAGATTGTCCCCATTGCAACCAGTGCTTGCAGCGTCTCACTTCATTAAATTGTGCATAAATGCTCCCCGGGTCATTCATTTTTCCCAAAAGCATCTCCGATGCTTGAGTTCTCGTTTAATTTATTTTGCAGCGGGGGAGCGATATTATACGGAAGCGACGACAAGGTGGACGGACGGGAAACCGTGGGAAAAAGCTTGGGGAGAGCTCCGTTGAGAGTGAGCGAGATGGAAGCGACGACTGGGTGGACAGACGGGAAACCGTGGGAAATAGCTTGAGGAGAGGTCCGTTGGGAGGGCAAGACGGAAGCGACGACAGGGTGGACGGACGGGAAATAGCTTGGGGGGAGCTCTGTTGGGAGGGAGCGGGATGCAGCCGTGGAGAGCAGACGGACAGGAACCGTGGGAAATAGCTTGGGGAGAGTTCCGTTGGGAGGGAGCGAGACGGAAGCGTGGACACCGTGGACGGGTGGGCCACCGGGAAATAGCTTGGGGAGAGCATGGGAGAGCTCCGCTGGGAGGGAGCGAGACGGAAGCGTGGACACCGTGTTATACGGAAGGAGCGAGACAGAAGCGTGGACACCGTGGACGGATGGGAAAGATCGCTTGGGAGGGAGCGGGACGGAAGTGTTGATATCGTGGGCGGACAGGAAACCGTGGGAAATAGCTTGGGGAGAGCTGCGGGGGCAGGGACCGAGACGGAAGCGTGGACATCGTGGACGGACAGGAAACCGTGGGAAATGGTTTGGGGAGAGCTCCGTTGGGAGGCGGGGACGGAAGCGTGGACATCGCGGACGGATGGGAAACTGTGAAACAGCTTGGGGAGAGCTCCGTTGGAGGGAGCGAGACGGATGCGTGATGAAACAGCTTGGGAAAACTCCGGAGGAAGCGACATACTGAGAAGCAGAGCTGTTGGCACGTGCTTTTCAGGACAATGAATGCCCTGGCCAAGCACGGCGCTCTGGAAGCTGCTTGGCGCACACTCCTCCCCAGCGAGCGCCTTTCTGCTTTCCTCGACGACGTGCGCGTCGTTACTAACGGGCGGCCTTTGATATTGTGTTCCGGGCCATCGCGCGCCCACACAGGCATCGCGTCCAACCGTCCAACTTGGGCAAAACCCGGGTCTACCACCGCACGCCCGGGCTTCCTCCCCCCGGCATCGCCGAGCCGATGTCGGGTTGGCCACCGCTCGCCTGCCCAACAACAAGACCAAGGCATAGTTATACCGTGGGAGCGCCGATTGGCACGCCCGAGTTGCAGGTTACCATACCCGAACTCAGGGCACCAACTTTCAACAGAAAGAGGCCACTCAACAAATGGCCAAAGACCTTGCTCAACATATCCAATCCTGGTTACCTCACACTACTTGTATTGTGGCTGACCCAACCAGCCAACGACGCATTTTGGAGCTTGAGACGGAACTTGCCAAGTTGAAATCCAACCAGGGTGACACCACTCCTTGTGAGCCTGCTGGTACTGCGACCACACCTGGCAGCGCAACGATCTATCAAGCTTTGCAAGGACGCTCTGCCCCCAGCTTCGACGTTTGAACCAGATTCCTTGCTCGTTATGCTAGGGACTGCAAATCCTTGGTTGGAAGAAGAATCAAACCCACAACCCTCTCCGACTCCAACCACAAGAAATGGCTGAAGGATCTCAAACTACCCCAACCAAAGATGGACACACTTGACAAGAACTTCAACAAGGCGTTGCAATGGTGGCAGAACCAACCGGACCACGCAGCAAAGCAGATCCAAAGGGTCAGTGTAGCGATGGGCTTGGAGCCGCACAAGTTGAAGAACTCCACAATGGACGAGCTGGTTATCCGTGTGATGACGGTGGCCTTGACGGTTTCCTCGTGACTAGCTTCGCACCTCCGATCGAAGTGTTTAAGTGCCAAACACATTCTGAACGACCTGGAGATCGCACATTCGTGCATCCTGTTTGTTTGGCCATTTTGACTCCGTTTACACTCTCGCCGTGTATTCAACTCGTCTACGGATTCCGTATGATTCAAACCACTCTTATGGGTCAATTTGTTCTTCTTCATCTCGATTCATCCCAACGGAAATTCCAAACTTCCTGCTCTTCTTCGTGGAACCCATTTTTGCCGCATCTTCTTTTGTTCGTCGTGGGATGTTTGTTTTATATACCGTGTTCTCTTGTTTTCGTATGTTTTTATGCTGATCAAGCTGTGTATGCTCGATTTGCCCACATTCACAATTTCCAACCCAAATTTTACATCGGGTCGACTTCATCTTTTGTGCTGGATCGATGACATTCTCGATACAGAAAACTCCTTCAAGTGCAACAGAATAAATTCGTGCTGGCCGAAGTTGCCGTACGGTTTTGGAACACCAGAAATTGTCGATTCGACAATTTCTGGGTGTGGTCCATTTTCCCGATGTATACGGGCAAATCCATGCAAATCCAACTTTTGGGCTTTGGACCAAGCCTTAATTCAACTCAATGGCAACCCCGTCTCAGCACTCCGTTTATTTGTCAATTTGTCAACTGCCAGAAAGGCATTATTGCCAAAACTCCTTTTTCGACATCTCATCAGTTTGGAACTTTCTCTTCGCGGCGGAAATTGCGATGGGCATCTACACCTGAGCGCATACGTATGGCTCTCCGCAGCAAGACCTTCTACAATCGTGTTGGTGTCTGGGAAACGATCCAGCACCTGAGTTCAAACTCTCTGCGACGATTTCACATGGAAAAAGGTATTCGATCGAACGCCATTGGCCTCCAAGGATGCTACTTCATACGTCGCCTAGCCAACAACCTTGGAGAACCACAATGATCCTACGCACTGAATGCGATCGAGCGGGCCGCCATCAAGTTTTTCAAAGGCAAACGTGTACTTCGTCCAGTAACCCTCCAAGCTCCCTGGCTGCTTGCCCCAACATGGCGACAACGGTTGAGAAAGGTGCTTACATCACATGTGGCAATGGTGAAACCTCACCATGTTTCACTTCAACCTCCATCAACAGGCATCGTATTCACATTTTTCACCAAGCACCCCTCCGTGATGGACAGCCTATGCAACCACAAGAAGATGGCCACCCGGCGGGCAGACTCAGAACAACCCACCTGTGTTTGCTCCATTTTACAACTTCATCTCACATCGAACACCAAGAATCGGAACATGTGGCCTTGGATGGTGACACCTTGAAGTTCGACCTTCAACCGCTGACCTCCATTGCGACGGGCTCCCTGCAGAACAAGATATTTCCACCCAAGAAGGAGATCTTCAAGCTATTCCTCACAGCCTTTCACACATGGCAGCGGAAGAACGCCGTGCCGTCTATATCCAAGACAAACCTTCAAGAACTTTGGAGTACATCGTGGCCAAAACACACCGGTCAAATTTCTTCACACATCACCCACCGTGACATCGTCAAGTTCCAAACAACCTTCCCTGGAGCGGTGTTTCCCAACGAAGATAAATGTGTTACATCGCTCCGCATTTACTGCCCATGCCTCTACTTCCAGTGCTTGACAGCGGCATTTTCAGACCCTGCCGTGTTTCGAACAATACCTACATCACCGACGGAAACTATTCACCCCACCATCGAGAAAATCAAGAAACGCTTTCTCAAGAGCTACCCCTTGGCTTTAGGAGCTGGACGTGATCTCCCAAATGCTTATGTTCTACCAAAACAAAAGAGAAATTTGCTTTGGGAAGGCCAATCGTCAGCTTCTTCACATCACCATATCGACCTATGCTCAACTGCATTGCCAAGCTCCTTTAACAACTCATCCCGGCAGCTTTCCCACACAAGCTTGCTCAAGGTGATGTATTCGAACTCAAGTAACTCCAGAAGATTGACTTTGACAACTTGAATCCACCATTGCTATACAACCAGGATTTGGCTGGCTTCTTCACCAGCATTGATACGACCCGATTCGTGGACAGCTGGCGCCTTTATGCTCCGATACCTATCGGCGACGATGAGCACCCACCCTGCTGAGATTATTTCAGTCAAACCATCTTCTGGAAACCATGCCGGCGATGTCGTCAAAGGCCGTACATGTCGCACCTTGAATGTCACCCGCAAGATCTACATTCGCGATGTTGAGCCGATCATCCTTGTGGCCTTGCAGATGACCCTGTTTTCCATCGGCACCGCGTCTTCGAACAGCTTCGTGGCTCACCAATGGGATCTCCGCCGAGCCCCGCCCTATGCCTGATGGTGGTGGCATTATCAGAAGAAGTATGGCACCGTACCTTCCACTCAACATTGGCCACATTGGACTTGACTTCACGATTCCTCCGCTATGTGGACAACAGACTATGTCGTGTCGACCCCAGCTGGCTAGATGAACCTGCCTTCACCACTTTTCTCCACCCAGAGTTCTACGGCTCTCCGATTGTTCTCGAGACGGAGCCCGACCAGGAATTCTTAGGCTTCTGCATTGCGTTTGAACCCTTCGCGCTTGGTTATTCTCTACCTCGAGACTTCAATCAAGTGATGGCCCCGTTTTCCGCTTCACCTTTCCATGTACAGCTTTCCGGCTAGGTCTCTCGTTTATTTCTTGTGGCTAAATGAGCTTTTCCAAACGAGGAGTGACTCAGGGGCTTTGCCGTATTGCATCGTTTGTACAGCTCAGCTGGATTCCAAGAAGCAGACCTTCTGTCGCCTTCTGTCTGCATCAAAACTGATTCGTCGTTACATGCGCCTCCGATCCTTCCCTCAACCTTTTTATATTTTCTTTGCGTTGGTCTTCTCTGACTTCTTTTATCCCCGAGTTTTTCGGCTGAGCGCCTGCCGCAGTTGGTTTTGTCCTCCTCGTGGCGTCAAGCTCTATGGCATCTACCCATCTTCATGATCGTGCTTTTCAACATTTTCTTCATGGCGTTCATCATGCTTACCTCCTACACAGAGCGATGTCGCAGTTACCACCAACGATGATCCCGGACCTGGAACCGATGCCGCTACCCAGTTTGGACGACCTCAATCAACCTGAAGGATTTCAACCCATTACCCTTCCTCCCCAACGGCGTGCTGACTCCAACCTTCCCAATGATGATGATGATGATGATGGTGATGATGATGGTGATGGTGATGGTGATGGTGATGATGATGATGATGGTGATGGTGATGGTGATGGTGATGATGATGATGATGAGGAGGAGGAGGGTGAGGGTGAGGGTGATGATGATGATGATGATGAAGATGATGATGATGATGATGACATGTTGCAAAATGTTCGTGACGAGGACAGACTTCCATCCGAGGACAACGGGCTCTTTGATGTGACCAGCAATAGTGCTCATCTCCCTGCTCCCCTACATCATGTTGACCCTCCACCCCCTGACACAGTTCCAGTTCCTTCGGCCTGTCCTCCCCGAACTCGACGTACAAAGCGCTCATCTCCGGCTACTCCAAAACTTTGTGCTCGTCGCCGACCTTGCCGCTCCCGCTCTCCAGCTCCTACACCTCGACCATGGAGGAGGACGTGCAGAAGTTACGTACTCTTCAGGCAGATCAGAAAGCCAAACACGCCTGGAAAGTCATTGCGGCGAAGCTGGCCCGCTCAGAACCGGATGTCAAAGCTAAGTGGAACCAGATCAAGAACACGTCTTGAATGCCTTGCTAGACGCTCTCTTCCTACTCACCACGCATCGCGACCTGAAAAGAACCCTTTGCTGCTGCCTCCAGTGTGTTCGTTGTCGATGTCTTTTCTCATCTCTCGGCACAACTAGTATATTAGTTCCCCACATTGACGTGTGGGGTTTTTGTTTTTAGTTCTGTATCCGCCTTCCTCCTCCTCCTCCGCCTCCCGC